>CANYCX013511266.1:0-11301 GCA_948193385.1 Breynia disticha f. nivosa
GTTTTATACTTATATTTTCTTTAAATGTTTATTATATGTGATATAGATTAAATGAATTACATGCTTATAGATATGAATAGTGCTTAGATGACTGCTAAAGTGTGAGTTGTTGAAGTGGTGTGGAAGGGTTGCACTATTACCACAGTTGCCTATAGTTGAAGTGTTGTTGTGATTGATGGATTATTTTTAATTTTTGTGCATATGTTTTGAATTATTTATTTGATGTTTGGCATGCTAAAATTAGAAAAGGTCATGCAAAACATTTTGTAGAATGTTAATACAATAGTTGATTAATGTTATAATAATTCATTTCTCATGAACGTTAATAGAAGAATGTGGCTACTTACAAGGATCTAGAGTTAAGATCTTTAGATCTAGAATATAAGATCTTTGGATCTAGAGTATAAGATCTTCGAATCTAGAGTATAAGATTTTTGAATCCTATAGATTATTAGAGATCAAAAGATCTAAGAGAAAGGCCAACAGTTCTAGAGAATGACCTACAGGTCTGGAGAATAACCTATATGTCTAGAGGAAGACCTATGTATCTAGAGTATAAAAAAAATTCCCTGACAAGATCCAATCAAGGATAGTCACTATAAATAAAATGAATAGAAGAGCAGATTATGATATGTTCATGCATATAAGATATTATGTTGATTAATACATTTAAAGTAATGTGATTGTTATATCCATCACTAGATTAATCAATAAGTGATTTATAGTATATGTATAGTGGTAGAGAATATTTCAAATAACTGTAAATGAATGTATTTATATAGATGGAAGCTTCTAACTACAGAATATTTCTAGAGAAAAAGAGAAGCAATAGAGGTATGTAAATATGTTGTATGATTGTAGAGAGGAAAGAAAATGCTTATATATCAAGTATGATTATAAGCTAATGAATTTAAATAAAGGAAATGTATTCAATATACTAAAGATAAAAAAATAGAAATGTATAAAAACAAAAAGAGAGTAGAATATATAATAATGACAGATAAAGTATAGAGGAAATATAAAGAATGAGGAGTCGTTGAATTGAGTTATAAATATATAGAGGTAAAATCAATGAAATTAGAGTAGAGAGTATAATTAAAGACTAAAGAACATTATTGGATAAGAAAAAGAGAATAAGAGATAATAATCCTAGAGAACAATAAAAATCGCTATAGAATATGATTGACAAATATAGAGAAAAGAATTAAATATTAAACTTGAAATGTATGATCAAAGATATATGTGTGTGTGTGTGTGTGTGTATATATATATATATATATATATATCTGTGTGTGTATGTGTGATATATTGATTATCGATCAGAATGAGAAATATGGTATACTCATTAAATAGAGAAATATGGTCGGCTATAGTTTTGATGATTACTCTCTCCAACCTCAACCTTGGTAAAAGTTTTACATATAGTTCTAGCTTCTCACACATGAAATATGTATGTTTGGTTGTATGTACAAAAGGTTACTAAAATGATTAGAACTAAGTTTGCGTGATTGTTGAATATAAGTATATTAATTGAAATTGTGAATGATCTACATGGGTCATGTGTTGAGCCATGTGATCAATTCATATGCTAATTTTTATAGCATGATCATGAAACACGAGTCATATGTAAGAACTTTCTAAAGAGATAAAAAAAATATATAAATGAAATTTAACATGATTTTAAAATATAAGTGGAAATAGACATTTATAATAAGCTGGAATATGATTGGGACATCATTATAGTTGAAAAAGTTTTTTTAACTATAATGATTAATATGTACTCAAATGAGAGTAAAGAATAACATTATACTAGTAAATAGATAAACAATAACATATAAATATTTTATAGTAAAATGAAGCTTTATGTGAGGAACCATGATAATGAGCCAATGATCCACTACTTAGAAATTTGGTCATGTGTTGCATTTAACATTATTTTACATAATGTATAAACTACAGAGTTTAAGAGTGAATATTATCATTGAAATAAAATTAATTTTCTTGTATAAATCCCTGTCTATTCTCCACCTCTCTTCTCCTCCTTCCTTTTACTCTCGTCTCTTCTCATCTTTCTCTTTTCTGCCCCTTTTCTCCTCTCATTCTCTTTTCTTAATCTCTCCTCTTCTAATCTCCCTCTCAATAATTCATTCTTCTCAAATTATTTGGTTCCTTACAGTTGGTATCAGAGCTCCGCTCATAGCACACAAAAGATCACGTCTCAAAGACTTGGACAACCAAGTCAAACACCTAGAAACACGATTTAAGAATTTTCAATCAGAATTCTCGAAATCATAGACAGAAAAACAGAAAAAGATCAAAGACAATCATAAGGATATTCTTACATTGTTAGAGGTGTTAAAGCAGAATCAACATCTGAATGTGGCTAGTTATTTCAAACCCAAATCCTATGCCAGTACACTGGGAAATCTAGTGGCACCAGCATCTGCAGACCACTCACAAGACTGTTTAAAAAAGACCAATTTCAATGGGGGAACACAATCAATAAGAGTAGAAATTTGGTTTTGTTGAAGGAGAAGTGTTAAAAGGAAGTCAAGTGGAGGAGTTAAGAATGTTGGATTAGAAAAGGAAAACCAATGAATTAAACATGGATTCTATCGAGTTTGGATGTTTAAAATATGGAGTAGAATTGATTTGTGTGATCGGAAGTGTAGTAAGAACACTGAAGGATGAGCAAAGAATTTAGGTACCCCAAGTGTTTGATAGTTATTATGAACCAAACAAGTATTTGACTGTGTTGACTCTAGAAACAAATAAAGGTGATATGTTTTGTGGGACTTAAAATTAAAATTATTTATTTCCAATTATCTTCAAATATTTTTTCATAACATGGATATTAGGCCAATACATAAAAGAGTTAAGAAACTATTCAATGGACTTTACTGAATTTCATCAAAAACAATTTTTCTAAATTCAAACTCTTTTACAACCAATCCAAGTTTGCTAAACACGTGCTCGAATCCTCCTCATGACAATCCTGCTATACCTCCACAACACGTAAACAATCAAAGAGGGTGAGTATATAAAATACTCAGTAAGTGTAAACTCAAATTTAGTTTAAATGAAGTGCAGGAGAATTTCCAGTACACGAGGTCGTGCTCATCCCTTCATTCCCAAATGACACGAGTCGTGTCATGTTTTAACACGAGGTCGTGTTCTTACAAATTTTCCAAATTCAATATCCATCACATGGACGTGCTCACAAGCACAGGGCGTGCTAAGCTTCTGGATTACACTTTAAATTTTGGTTCCTTACTCAAATTATTGTAAACAAGATCTTTAAAATAGTATACAAATCTAGCATACTTTCTTAACCATATCAACATTGTTTATACATAAAAACACTCATATTAAACTCATATTTGCATCATAGGAATATTAAACATAGGAACTAAAGCACTTGAGCATATACACATTATACCAATAACAAGGTATCAATCCATATCAACATAACTCATGCCCAATATTACAACATTCATATATCATAAAGCAAGAAGCACACATGCCAAATATGAATGCTAAACAAATATATACACATATAAATGCTAAGTAATCACATGCAAATGCGAATGCCTAGGGCTTACAACTCTTTTCTTTTTCATTTTAATCATCAGTATCTCACTGACATCGACATCTCATCGGCATCGAGAATCTCTCTCGACATCGCGAATCTCTCGTGGAATATCATCGGCATCGAGAATCTCTCTTGGCATATAATCAAGTGTCACACAATCATGCAACACAATGAATGAATACATTCAAATGGCCAAATTTAATCTCAAGTACGCTCAAGCAAATCACATCCTCCATATATGCCACAAGCAAATCTCATGCTCATCATATCAACTATATATCAACAATATATCAACTGGCATATAATCCATCCAAGTATACCAATACAATTCATATTACATACGAATCAATCAGGCAAGAAGGCATCAAGCCAATATCACAATCACAAATAAATGTATGCTCAACACAAAGCAACTCCATGCTTTAATATCAATAAGCAACCGTGTACTTTTAAATCAACAAGGCATATAAGCAATACGAGCATACTAAAATCATCTCACAATCGATAACATGTCATCATGCCATCTCAATATATCACATCGCAATCATGCTTATAATACTCAATCAAGCAAGAATCATATCAAGCTTCAATGTTGCTAAGAAAATAATGCATAATTGAGCATTTCATATTTCTTTCATTATTCAATTAAGCTTTCACATAAGCTTTCACAGCTTATCGTATTATGCATTTACGTTTATTAAGTACATTTAGGTCATAAAGTCATAAGGATAAGTGTAAGGACACTTATAACATCACTTACATACTCACAGTTTATAAGCTTTAGTCAAACTTATTTCATCATACCTTCTCGCATAATACCTCTTGAATTCATTTCTAAGCTTTCATAATAAATCACAATCTTTATCTCAGTTCATTCCATCTAAAAACATATGGAAATTTCTTGAGTAAGTGAGGACACTTACCCTACCATCATGCTAACTCATTTAAGGTTAGTTCATACATACCAAAAAGGCATATCATTTCATTATGCAAGAGCATAATCTTAATAAGGATAGAACACTTACTTTAATTTCCCAAAGAAGCAACATAAAGCTAACCTCAATCCAAGCTCCAATAAAGAAACTCCTATCACAAAGATCCCATATCATTTTATTAAACACATACTGAATTTCTCATACAATTCTTCTCAAACATTATTTCCCAGAGACATAAATCCCTAAATCATAAAGGTCTCCAATTACCTTTCTGAAACCATTCATAAAATGCTTAACAAACTACAATCTAACTAAGTTCAATAATTCCACATCAAATTCATCTTCTTCCAGCTCAAAATCTCAACTCATGTAAACATCATACCATAGAGGTGTATTCAAGCATATAAAAAAACAATAACTTACCTGATTAATGATCCTTTTTCTATAACTCTTCACTTTTCTTGGCTAAAAATCACTTTTTAATCGACCTCTAAGGTTTCTACGGTTTGTCTATGAATTTTTTGGGATTCTATATGTTTCTGGAAGTAGAAATGAAGTTCGAAACTCGAGCACTGCTTTTTAATTAGCTTGGCATAACCCACTTTCCAATTAGCATATCTCGTGCTCTCAGCCCGTGCCCACAAATGGTGGCACAGTCTCATTAATTTTAGGCACAGTTCGTGCCAATTTTGTCTCCATGGCATGCTCCAAAATCCATGGCACGACCAAACAAGGATAAGCCCATCTCATGCTTTAATTCCTCTCCAATTCATACTGTGCCAAACATTCAACTTCTCAAACATGACATGCTACTCAGTTCCACTTCAGTTTATTGTCAATATTATGCCTATGTGTCATAGTATTTTATTTTCTTTTATTTTAAATTTAGGATGTTACATGTTTTACTGTGTTAAAATTATGGTTGAATTTAGTGAAAGGAAGGGTGGAACTAAATTGCAAGTAAAAGGGTTGGTTATAGTTACTAGTTTGTTCTTGGGTGATTTTGAGTTTTTGTTATAGTGAATGAAAAATTAGTGAATGAAAAATTTGGGATCAATTCATTTGTTTTAGGAGTTTTACTTGACAATTCAGGGGACATAAGCAATTGGAGAATTTTGTTCACTTTAATTAGAGTGGAAATCTTTAATATCCTCATTATTGATCCTTTCTGCCTACACTTTGCCTGTCCTGTGTCACAGTTGGTCAAGGAGTCAAATGATGCTCAACCTAATTTCTTTATTGGAATACATGATTACTTAGCTATTCATATTATAAAAGAATGTTCCAGGTTACTCAATGGACATGTTATCAATCTGAAGCTCAATACCAACACAATTGTGGTTTGTTCATTGGTTGTTTGCTATTCAAAATATGGGAAGATACATTATGCTAAGTTGGTATTTGATGAGTCCATCACCAAGGAGGCTTTTTTGCTTAGCTCCATGATTGCAGGGTATCATCACAACGACTTCCATTAAGAGGTATGAAGATTATTTATAAAAATGAGAGATTGCAATTTGAGTCCACCTGATCATCTTCTAATTAGCATCTTGAATGCTTTTGGGAGTTTGAAAAATCATGGACAAGGTGCACAGATGCATGCTTTGATCATTAAAATGGGGTTGGACAAAAATTTGTTTGTTTAGAAAGGTGCAAAGTTGAGTTGGGTCACACTTATTGGAATCACGATTCGGTATGACAGGAATCCTGATGACACTCCACACTGCAAGGTTAGGACTTCAATTTATGGAGCTGGTATCGATTTTGAAGAAATAATCCTTGAGGACAAAGATCATCTTAAGCACGATGGAATGTGAGGAACCATGATAATGAGCCAATGATCCACTACTTAGAAATTTAGTCATGTGTTGCACTTAACATGATTTTATGTAATGTATAAACTACAGAGTTTAAGAGTGAATATTATCATTGAAAGCAAATTAACTTTCTTGTCTAAGTCTCTATCTATTCTCCACCTCTCTTTTCCTCCTTCTTGCTCTTACTCTCGTCTCTTCTCAACTCTCTCTTTTCTGCCCCTTTTCTCTTCTTATTCTCTTCTATCAATCTCTACTCTTCTAATCTCCCTCTCAACAATTTGTTCTTCTCAAATCATTTGGGTTCCTTCTACTTTACATGTCTTAGGCTATGTATTAGAAATTAAGGTTCAAGGTAAATTACATGGCTTGTTACACATTCGTACCTTTGCCCGTATAATTTTCATGAACATTAATTAACGCTATTCAATCCCGTAAAATATTGTACACGTGATTATAATTATTCACGAACATTTAACATTCGTTAATACATCACAATAAACCAATAGAAAACATAACAAATAAAGAAAAACAATAACATGAATATTGTTTGAGAATAGAGAGAAAGTCGCCCATAAATTTCAGTCAGTTGATGCCTTTTAACTTCAAACTATTAAACTAAAAACAAAAGCGATTTGAAGAGTCACAAACTCAGTGAGTATACACTAATTTAAACCTAAATTCAGAGTTGAATGTATCATTCTATTTATTATGTACACTCTCAGATATAATTAGATTCTCTTTGATGAGTTGTCTTTAATCACTATTACATACTTGTATACTTTATGCCTTTTATCCTTTAACTTGTTTCACTTTTATCCTTTCTTTCTATCTCTTATTAATTCAATATTTTACCCATATGCTTTCTATTCTTACCATATGATTGAGGAATCTATAACCATCTTTACCTTTATATAACTTATAACATGCATATGCTATTTATACAAACTCTTTTTCTTTAACTTTATCTTGCACTTCATGAATATATATGTACACTTCCATGTACAGCAACCACATAAATATTTCATCATTCATGACATTATTACTCTTATGTACTTATTCCAGTATGATTATCATATCAATTATATCAACCAAACATTGCACATTTCATATGTGCATATATCATGTCATTTTAATATATTCATTTTATTTTTGATGAATGTCCTTACTTGAAATCTATCTCAGGATTCTTTGTGTTAATATTAACCTATAGGTATTTATTTGGAATTTGAAGATTTCTCTTCTATCTGTATATGTATTGAAATTATTTTTCTCAATTTCACAAAAAAATCAATTTATTACCATAAAGATTTCATATAAAACAACACTATGTAGCTTTTTTAAAAAAAAAATTGATACTTTTGGAACTAGAAACTGAAATTTGGTGGATTAAAAACTTGATTTCTACAGTGAATTTGATAACTTCTTCTTTTAAAACCACCACCAAAGTTCTTGATTCTACCTTAGAAAAGTTTAGGAAAGGTTTCTGAAGTTGAGAGGAGGAGGTTGGGAGTGTTTAAGAAGTGTGGAATCGATGAAGAAATTTGATTTCATATATACATATATAAATTATCTTGCTCTTTTACTCTTTTGTCTTTTATTTTTCTTTCTTTCTTTCTAACCAGTATGCTTCATTTTAATTATTTCTAGCCTCTTTTTTCTTTGTTTGTTAAATTTTTTGAATGAAATTTAAATGTCAAATCAACATGCACACAATTGATGAATGCAAATGCATGCAGATGTGGATTTTCAGGTATCTAGGTTGAGAATTTTATAATTTTCAGTTTAATACTTCTCATCTTTGACTATTTATTTCTTTTGAATAAATGATTAATAAAATTAATGACACTCACCCTAATGATATTATAATATAATATTTATTTCTTTTCTTTACTTTCTATTACTTCTGTTAAACTCTAATTCATCAAATAATTTTAAGCTAAACTCTTTGAGTTCATATCTTTTCTGATTCTGTTTGTAGCTACTGAAATAAAATTTCTCATGTAATTTTAATTCGTTGCCATTTGAATATTCAATTCATAATATTTGTTCGTTATTTTTTATTTTATTTTATTTTATTTATGTTGTTTATTCAATGCCATAGTTATACTGCAATTATCCTCTATTCATATGTATGTACATTCCTATGCTTAATTATCAATTTTCACTAGTATCAATAATTCTGCTAATAATTCTCGTATCAATAATATTGCCAATGTGTTAATCAACTTATAAGATATATCTCTGAATTTTAAGTTTTGTATCATATTCTGAAGTTTACTTTCAAATTCTCTTCTATCTTCAATAATAATTTTCCCTCTCCAAAGACTATAGTAAAAAACATTTATACTTCTATCTTATTTATTAATTGAACTATCATCTTCCTTGTATTGGATTTCTATTTTCTTTATTACTTCATTTTACTTTTATGAGTGATACTATATAACACCCTAAACTAATTATCTTTTTAATCATCTAGTTAACTATTAATTATACTTATAAACCTAAAAATTTTAAAACCCTTTCATTCGGTACCATATTTATATTGTGTATATTATTTATCTACTAATTATAAATCGTTTAATTATAATATAAGTTATAACATTGCCTTTGACATGGTTCGTAACACGACCCGTGTTGGTATAACATGACCCATGGGCACAGCCCCGTGTTCGACTAGCATGCCTCCTATTTACATACAACACGGTGCTCGTGTCAATTTAAGCACGACCCGTGTGGTTCCTCTTGTATTTATAAATAACCCTAAAAATAAACTTGAAATCAATCAAACACAATTCCAAATATAAAACACATATAAACAAGATCTATCCATCACGATGATATAACAACAACAACACACTATCTCAACAACCATGCTCAACCTAATATATTGTCTAAATGTATCTGTATAATCATATCACATACATATCATGCAAATGTATATAAACATATGTATATATATAACATGTCTGGAGTGAAGAGAGAGAGTGTGGAGGAGCGACAACTGAATCACCTGCTGATAAATCTTGAAAAACTCCTATCTAACTACCTGTACCTAAAACAAAAAATTGCACATTTTTATGAGTTCGAAACTCAGTGAGTAATCATTTCATAATTAAAACATTAATTCGTATTTTATTTGAACTTGTAATTTGTATATGCAGTGTATCGTATAAACATATAACTTGTATTATAAAACATCACATGTAATTATATATAAAATATCCAGTCGTCATCTACGCTATCCATCCGTCATCTATAATATACTCGTACCTCCAAAATAACCCGTACATAAGTCCAACCATTCTCTACAATCATGATAATTGCATAAGAATTATGTGAATTACACGACCGTGTCGACCCATATGTCCACATCTCCATACCCATATCTCATAAAACCATGAATTCAAGATAATCCATATATATATATATATATATATATATGAATACATAAATAATCCCTGAAATTCATAATCTTATCCTGTTTTTTGTATTTTTCATATATATGATATACTATTATAAATTCAAATTTTATATTACGTATAACTAATAATATAACCTCAATAACGTAAGTTATATTACTCACCTGGACTAAATAAAGTATTCGGAGGTTCTTGGAATCCAGCTCCGATCTTGTTGTCTAATCTATTGTCCTATACAATCAATAATATCATCATATATAACTGTATTCATATACTATTTCTCAATATCATGTTTCTCACATGTATGCATATGATCGTTTTTTCCCTTTTCATTTTCCTATTCATTTCCAACAATCTAATTAAATAGTTTCCATAAAACCAACAATCTTATAAGCTAAATTCTGATTTGAACCTTTCTACCTTAACTTATTTAGTTTATTTTCTCTCCTCCCAAAGCTTTCCATTCTATCTTAGCTTTTCCAAAGTTAGAATGAATGAAAGACTGATATTGATAGCTTACGGATGGGTTGTATTCTTCTGAAATTTTCATGTGAGAAGGAAGGGTCAGCAGCTAGGGCTTTTATTAAGGCTCCTCATGCCAACAACTGCTAATATTTCCCAAGCTTCTAATTTTCCAGCAGATTGACACTGTTGTGTTAATTTTGACATGTGATAAACAACGTGACCTCGTTGCTCATCATTTTCTGGTAAAATTGTAGTGCTCATATTTTTTCAGGAGCACGACAACCTTATCAAGCGGCACGCCCACCGTGTTGAGCAACTGAATTCAAACTGTGAAATTCTATACTACAAAAAGCTTGTGCATTTAGCGTCAAACTACTTTTTGGATGCTAAATGCATTTTGGACGCTAAATTTGGACGCTAAAACAATGGACTGTAAAAAATTTTAGCATACACGTGGACACTATAACATTTAGCGTCTATGTGGATGGTAATTTAGTGTCCATGTGGATACTAAATTAGTGTCTATGTGGATGCTAAATTTCGCGCCAAAATAAAAAATAATAAATTAAATTAGTTATTAAATTAAAAATATAAAAGATTTAAATAAGAGAAATCTACTCAGATTGAAGTGAATTTGAGGTGAAAAAATCCAGAGAAAAGAGAAAATATGGGTTATATAGGGGTGGACTCGTGGCACAATGTCACCCAATTATTTGGACTTATAGAGTCCGCGTGGACGCTAATTACAACAATTAGTATCCACGTGGACATTAATTTAGCGTCCACATGAAAGCTAAATGTGGTAAAAAAAATTTTCCACCTCACTATTCATGGGATCCAATCATTTAGCGTCCATGTGGACTCTAAATGGCCCTGCCAAAAAGTTTCGCTACCATGTTCATCATCCCACCAACTTAGCATCCATGTGGACGCTAAATGCGTGAATTTAGCATCCAAATTTACTTGGGCGGTAAATTTTGGAAGCTAAATTCACAGAATCTTTTAGTGCTAACATTGTTTCATATATACATTCACATAAATTCTTAATCTAAAACATTTCTAAACTTGATATA
>CANYCX013512099.1:0-11865 GCA_948193385.1 Breynia disticha f. nivosa
TATCTAAAATTATAATTTTAGTATATTAAAAATCAGAAATACTATAAGTAAAAAAGGTAATATTATTAAACTAAAAAAATAAGACGGTTTGAGATAATTGAATTGCAATTTGCATATTCTTTCAATCTGCCAATCTGACCAATTCAAACTGCTAAGAATGGTCTGATTTGGTTCGGTCTGAAAAAAATGATTGGTTTAATTTGGTTTATTATTTTTTCAACCTACTATAATTGATTTGGTCTAAAAATCACCTTCCAATTCGACTCGTTATCTCATATTTGTATGTATGAATAAAGAAAACAGACGTGAAAAGAACTGCCATTTCAATTTGGAGTGGGTTTATCAAACCACTACTGAATCCCATGCACTCACACCCTCTCTCTATACATTAAAATCTCTCTCTCTCCCCCCTCTCTCTCTCTGTCTCTCTCTCTCACAGGCATAACCAACAACATCAACAACACCCCACGAGCCTTTCACTTTACTGTCCTCTCTCTGCAACTTCATGGCGTTTTTTCAGGTCTTAATATAGTGGAGGTTGCTGCTTAAACACCTATAAAAAGTATATAAAAAGCTAGCCCACTTCAGAAAAAAGGTCCAATAGAGGAAAAGAACAGAGAGAGAGAGAAGTAGATTTTGAGTACATAGTGATCATTCATAATCATATATGCCCATTTCATCACTTGTTTTGTTTGCATGTTGAAGAGGGTTTGTAGTGTTTTCTGTGTGTTGTGCAGAAAATGTCTTGTCTTGTTCTAGTGCTTTGAATTTGATGAAATAATCAATCTTCCTTACGATAAAACCCACTCTGGTATTTACTTGCTCTTGAGCAGTGTCTGGTTGCATGCACGTCTAGTCTAGAGTGTCTTTGCATGTCCGTTCTGAAAAAACCAGAGATTCTTAGCTTAAAATTTTGAGGAAAAAAAGTGCGAGAAAGGCGGGGAAAAAGTGAACCCTTCTTTCAGTTTCTTCTCTATTATATTTTTAATCCTATTCTCTCTTCTTTAGCTTTGGTAGTGTTGATTGTTTTGGTCAGTAATTCCAGAAATGGAGGTTACAGAATTCTAGCAGAGAGTGATATTAAGTTTGATTGAGGTTTTCAAGTTTATTGGCACCATTCTTTTGTTTATCCTTCCTTGATATTAACCCATCGAGAACACATACTTCTGTCGTTTTCTTGAGGTTGAAGTTGATAATCCCAGGAATTCATGACCTTTTCTGGTGAAAGATGAATTATTTAAAGGTAACTAATCTTTACTGGAATCAAAGTGACGATCCCTTTTTTCCTGGATTCAGATTATGAAGTTTCTAATTTTAATGAATTTTGGTGCATTTTGGTTTGTTTTGCAGTAGGTAGAAAGTTTGAATTCTTCTATTGCAAAAAGGCAGAGATCTAGATCAATTAGCATGGAAGTTTTAATGGCTGAATGTAATGGCACAATCCCATCTCCAACTCCAGACAAAAGCAAAAAAACAACTTCATTCCCTAGATTGTTCACTGGCTTTACATTCAAGAATTTATCTGAAGCAACTGAGGCTGTAATGAGTCCAACTTCAATTCTTGATAGCAAAACCTTTTCTGGTCTTAAAAATCCATTTTGGTCTGATCCAAACCCCACTCCTAAGTCACCAGAACCTGAAACTAAACGCCACTGGAAAAATCTGGACTCCAAAGGCATTGGTCTTGCCATTGTTGATTCACTTAATGATGATGATAAACCTGAAACCAATGTCTCAAAATCCGAAAGCAGAATGGTTCTTTTTGGATCACAGTTGAAAATCCAAATCCCTCCACTTTTTCCTTCAGTTATTTCACCTCTAGAATCTCCAAAATCACCAGCTGATTTTGGTATAAAAACAAAGAACTCTCAACTGGGTTCTTTCTCTTCTGGAATGTCCCATTCTCCAGTGAAGAAATCAGGATTTGGCTCGGAAAATTCAGGTATGAATACTCCAAATTCACCTGGATTTTTCACTGGAAGTCTCTCTGCTTCTGAGATGGAACTTTCTGAGGATTACACTTGTGTGATCTTTCATGGGCCTAATCCAACAACCACTCATATTTTCGACAATTGCATTATTGAGAGTTGCTGTGGTATTGTTGATGACTCTGCCTCCAGGAAACACAATCATGAGTTTTTTAACGATGGATTGAGCTATCCTTCTGATGATTTTTTGAGCTTTTGTTATGCATGCAAGAAGAATCTTGGTCAAGGAAGAGACATCTACATGTACAGGTTAGTATTGATCTTTCTCAAGCTAATCTACCAGTTTGATCAATTTCTTCATAAAATTCCATTTAGCAGATTACTTCTCGAGCCTAGATTGAACATATCTTTATTTTAATATCAGTGAACTTAGTATTGATTAAATTGTATTGTTCTGATGGTCTAATCGTGTTCCAGGGGTGCAAAAGCATTCTGCAGCAGTGAATGCCGGTACCAGGAGATTCTGTTGGAAGAAGGCATTGATATTTAACAACTTAAATGTGATGATCTGCACGAAGGTTGTTGATAAAAGCATCTCTCAATAAAATCTGCCATTTCTGCTTTCATTAGCTCAAACAGCAATCCAGAAAAAAAACTACCACTTTCATTACCTTAACTTTGCCAGTTATTTCCATTAAAATACAATGAAGAAACATAATCAAGCATCTGGAAAGTCTGCCATTTTCTGTTTTTATTTTCTCTGCAGTTTTAAGTACTGTAGGCTTGTAGAGAACAGAAAAGGCACTGAAAGATTTGAGATATTAGATTTCTGTAGAGTTGATTTCATTGAAGTGATGAATTAGGTGATTAGTGGTGGTGGAATCTGTCGACATTTTTTGGTTATTTTTTTCAAGCTGGTGTGAAATTAATGATAATGATGATGTATGACTAAAGCTTTGACAGCTTCTTCTTTTATATTTTAAGCACTCAATAATCCATAATTAAGTATAATAGAGACCAGTGACGTTAACTGTAATTGATTCCTTTCTTTTCTTGCATAGCTCTCTGAAAATTATATCATTATCTTCAGCTTTATTGACTGCATTATTCAAATCATTATTGAAAGCTATAGTCTCCTAACCTATAATGATTACAGACTAATTATTTAACACAGTACTGGAATAATTCTGCACTGTTTATTTAACTTAAACACCAGCTAGTTATGAATCAAACACGACACAATTTGCACCCAAAAGCTGGACCCAAATCATTTTTTTGCGGAGAATTAAGATACACTAGTTAAAAATAACAAGAAAAAACATGAAAAGAAGCGACATTAAAGAAAATACACGATGTGAGAGACGAGTTTATAGGAGTAGTTTGAATGAACTTGACTAGGAGGCTGGAGTCTCCCCACTAGAGATGAAAAATGTTTAGAACCGGTTTCAGTTTGTTGGTTCAGGTTCAATTTTTCACAAAAAATGAACTGAGTTGTTTGTTTGGAACCGTAGGTTCGGAATCGCCGGTTCAGAACAGCGATTCACGGTTATATGATTCATGGAACCGGAACTGGACTTGACCGATTCTGACGATTCCGTTTAAGTTACGAAATTGATAGGTTTGGTTCTAGTTTGCCGATTTCCGATTCGAGTTTTTATTCCAGTACCCCTTATCTATGCTTCTAGGACCAAATGTCCATTAACTAATATAGTTTAAGTGGATGAGTAATTAGTTACTTTCCTGCTGGTTAAAGCAGGTACCAGAATCACTTTGTACCAAACAATTATATAATTTCTTGAAGCACTAATCTTCTCAAGCTGGATTTTCATTATGATAGCATGCTTACATCTCATTACCAATAACCTTTTTAGATCAACACAATCATAAGAATCAAACTATTAATCTCTGATGTGATATCAGTTCTATAAGATTATTAAAGAGCCACCAAATTTGTTGCAACGCTCTGTGATGTTGTTGGATATTCGAGTTTTAACCACTTGTGAGATGAAACAAGGGCGTATGGTTTGGATAAAATGGACCAGAATTCTCAACTTTGCGGGGTCTGAAGCAGACAGCGCTGTGCTGATGCTGATCAGTACATGCGCTCTGGAGTCTGGCCTGACGAACCATCCGCCTCATGTGGGCGGCCACACACGAGGAATCTGTTCTGGACCTTTAGTTCTCTCTCACTCAGGACTTGTTTGCCGGACTTTTATTATGAGTTTAGTGTTTGACGGGATTTATTGAGACAAAGATTTATGAATAAATCTAAACTTTTGATTTGTTCAGTAAAATATATTTTTAATTTTACGTAATCTAGATAAAAAAGGTCATTTTAGAATAAATTCCTGTATATTTTCTCCTCCAGAAGTTAAAAAACTAAAATCTCAACTTTGTTTATCTAAACTAGTATCGAGTTGATATGATAATTCATGAGATTTTAAATAAGCTGGTAATAAGACTAACACGAGGTAAAAATTAAATTTATTTCAACTTATTTATTATCGAATCGATTTTTTTACGAGTCGAAAACTTTTTAGCTGATTAAATCCATAATATTAAACAACTCATGGTATAAAAAAAATCACATTTTCAATTTTTGGTAAGAAAAAAAATGCACGAAACAAACGAGATTGAAAAATGAAAAGTGAGAAAAAAGGGGAAAATCAATAATATAAGTACGGTGTCGTTTCATTAAACGCACAGTACTTGAAGCAGCGACTCTCTCTGTCGTTTTCTCTCTTCAAATTCGCAGGCTCAGTGGCTCACTGCACAAACTCTCCTCTCCATCACCGGTTGCTTCCTCTTTTTTTCTTTTGTTTTCAATTCCACTAATTAGATTTTCGAACTAATTTCATTATTTTCTTCACAGAAACATACGATGAGTAGCGGAGTAGAAAAGGCATCGGCAGCAACCAAAACACCCGCCGATTTTCTCAAATCCATTCGCGGACGACCTGTTGTCGTTAAACTCAATTCTGGTGTTGATTACAGAGGTATCCTTTTTCAGTTTGTAGAAGCCCTTTACTTTGCCTTTATTTTTTAAATTCCAGTTCTAGGGTTTAACATGATTGTGTACGGATTTGAATTGTTGAAAAGTATGGCTTAGCTGTGGAATATTAAGTTGTTGAAATTCACTTAGGAAAGTGCTTTGCTTGGGTCCTAACTCCCAATAGCTTTAGAGGACCACAAGGGTTCGTTTTCTTATTCATTGCTGGATAAGAATTACTCAAAAAAAAAACGTCTTTCAATTTCTTCTCCTTTTTTGCATGTGGAATTTTTGGTCGACTTTAATCGCAGAAAAGATTGCAAATTTGTGCCTCACAATATATTCTTTTTGCGGAACAACATCAGTGTGTGGCTCATTTTAGCCTTTTTTACTTCTGCTGTAGCTTGATGAGGAATATGCCTACTTTTATGCACATGTTCGGGGGGAAATTAGAAAGGACATAATAAACTGTAATGTGAAGATTATTATTGTTGAAGCTTTAACTATGGTTCTGTTAGTTCAGTTGTCATATTTCAGGAAGTGGTCTTACATATTCTTTTACTTTGGATAGAAATAGCTTAAGCTTGTGGTAAAATTCTTTCGCTTGAAATAATAAGAGTTGTTATAGCAGTTTGGTTGAACATTATATAATGTATTGTATTACCTGTATAAGTAATGCCTAAAAACTCATATGCTGATATTTTAATTTTCGGATTGGTTCAAGAATTTTAAGGAGTGATGACCTGGAACTTCTTTAGGTTGATTGTTCTCATCATTTATTACATTTATGAACTCTAATTGTAGCAGGATTGATTATTGTTGTTGGAGTACATATAATAGTGAACCTGGAGTCTGAAGTCTATACATTGTCTAGTCTTGACCAACCTTGAGCTTTTGTTTAGATCTTTTTCATGACAATGGGCCATCTTTTGTTTATGTTGTGGTATTGTGCTGGTTAGTCATTTTGGTATCAGGCTTTTCCCTCATGTGGATTGGTACTCTGTTAATTTAATTGTTTTTTCTTTCTCCTTTTGACGTTGGCTCTGCCAAGTTTGGGGTTTTGATATCTGAGATTTTGGCTTTTAATAAGCCTTCAAGAGGTGGAGTTCCTTGTAGCGTGGTGTTGGTGTTGACATAGAGATTTCCTCTAATAATCTGTTTAGACCACGTAGTTTTGTTGTGTGGTTATTTTATTAAATGATTTCTAATGCTTTATAGAAGAAAACAACTTTAGCATTCTACCATTTATCCTTGCAGTTGTTCCTTCACTTCTTGTTTTCAATTTCTCTTTTCTTGGCAGTCCTTGTTGAAGCTGCACAAATCACAAGCGTTGCAAACTTCTCTTGTTTTTCCATATTTACTTTCCCGTAGTGATCAGATCATGGACAACAATTTCTGTATGCAGGTATTCTGGCTTGTCTTGATGGATATATGAACATCGCAATGGAACAAACCGAAGAGTACGTAAATGGCCAGCTAAAGAACAAATACGGAGACGCCTTTATTCGAGGAAACAACGGTAACAGTGCATAAATTTCATCGTTACTATATATTAAATATGACATTCATCTTCAAACTAACTTATATTTGGTCTTTCTGATAACAGTTCTGTACATCAGTACGTCGAAGAGAACACTCGCGGATGGCGCATAGTCACACGAACATACTGCACACAAATGCTATCCTCTGAGATCAATCTAGTTATGTGCCTTAACAATCTTAGTTACTCAACTTGTCTTTGATGGAAATGTGATGTTAACTGGCATTTCGTTTAGGCGTTTAGAGTGTTCCCCTTACTGGAAATGAAGCTATTCGATTTTCTCTACAGGA
This sequence comes from Breynia disticha f. nivosa, assembly GCA_948193385.1. Classification (NCBI taxonomy): domain Eukaryota; kingdom Viridiplantae; phylum Streptophyta; class Magnoliopsida; order Malpighiales; family Phyllanthaceae; genus Breynia; species Breynia disticha. The sequence goes on from CANYCX013512099.1 coordinate 6,748, forward strand.
AACATATCGTGTAACATCCGTTTATTTATTTTTAATGGCAACACCAACTAATTTAAGCTCGATCTCAATCTTTTTCTCTACAAATTCAATATCATTAACCTTCTCTTCCCTTCTCCGAGTCCGCTCGAAACGACACTGTTTATACCGGAATATGTATCTACGAGCAAGTAAATAAAGTTGATAATTTTGAATTGTTAAAATTGAATGATGAAGTTATAATTGGAATGAATTTTAGGTGAAATTATGGAAGGGAGAAGGAAAAGCATAGAAAGACTGTTGCTATGTGGATTCTTCTTGGATCACTTAGTTTTTATGTTGGGATTCTTCGGCCTCCGGTGGCGTTGTGAGCTCCTACTTCTGTAGGTCTCCGGTAGACGCCTATGGTGTGAGGTAATGGAGATAATGCCTAACCGATGTCGTTTTCTTGGCAAGTTAGTGATTTTAGTTCTCATTTTACAACGTCGCAAGTTTGTTTTTGGGGTGCCAGCATTGCTATACCACTTAAAAAATGTTCCTTTGAGAAAGATAGAAAGTTTCCCCATTGTTTATTTTTCATCATGATGTTGCATTTGGGAGATGAGCTATAGCATCATCCATTGATATTTTCAAAACTAGCCTCAGGTGCTGGATTAAACCGAAAACTTGGCATATTTCTAATTCCCGTGTGCTTACAGTTACAGTGGTCTTGAGGACCAACATGTGAACAACCTGCTCCTGGAACTGTTCTTGTATTGAGGTAGTACATAGTTTTTAAAACAGGCAAGTAGTTTCAAGCAAAACATTAGTGTGTGTGATTCGAGCAAAGTAGGTTACAGCCACGTAAAGACAGAATACACAGATTCACAACAGTAAGTTGAATGTAACATTTTAATTATCGGAAATTAGGTTACAGTGCAGGAGTTCTGATATGTTGTAAGTTGCTATGTTGAGTAACGTCACACCCACTTTCTTTAATATGTCACACTGTTCAAATTTCAGTTAGTATCCACAGATGATAACCATTGGAGATTTTACTCAATAATAAAAAATAAAAAAAAGATAATAATATTAGAAAAACATATAAAAACATTTTAGTTGGGTAAAAAAAAAGTGGGATTAGAATTTAGTACACTATTCAAATTTTATTCTGTTTTTTATTTTTTAGTTGAATCAAGAAAAATAATCAATAAAAAAATACTTTTACTTAACTGGATTTGTTTAAGTGATTTGTTTTATAAAAAGTGTCGTATTTTAAAAAGAGAAAAATATTTTCCAGTTTTTACTCTCTTACATGATGTTGTGGATGATAAAAAAATTCATATTCGTAGAGACCTAATCCGATTCAAACCGAACGCAACAGATTTTCCAACGTTTAATGAAGAACGAAGAGAGACATGAAACAACCTGAAATTAGAAATAACAAAAATAGAATGGGATTAGAATTTAGTACATCTGCCTCTCTCTCTTCCTAACTCATCATACTATCTAAAAATATACAAATAATTTAATATATATAATGTACTATAAATATCTTATATATCTTTTTAGATTTTTAAATATAAAAAAAATAAACATATACACTTTACATTTGAATTATGTATTAATTACAAGAAAATACATATTTTAAACTTTAATAACCATAAAAATATATATTTTATGAATAAAAAATCATATCTTCAATACGGAATGAGATGGAGATGAGTTTTGTATTTTTTTCGATTTCGATTCTGAATCGGTGGATCAGAACAGACCAGTTCATAGTTCAGTTCATCTTTCAACTAAAAATGATTTAAATTGTCAGTTCGAAACCGACTGTTCACAGTTCTTAAAAACAAAAGCAGACCGTAAACTAGCTGGTTTCAATAGTTCTTATTCCTGTTCGATTTTTCAACTCTATCCGAATGAATATCTTATGCTTGGAAATCTTCTCGAGGATAATGTAGCACTAAATACACGAGTTCAATTGAAAACATTTGTCTGACCAGGGCGAAGCCAACGTTGAAGATCAATCCATTGCCAGCTTTCACATTTAATCGATTCCCATCTGCCAGTCATTTCAAAACTTAACTTTCCTTTCAAAAATGGCAATTCAAAAGCAACAAGAGATAGGAATGCCAGTTTTAGGTTGTGCAGATACTGGACAACAGAATAAAGGTTTTCATATGGGAGGGAGTTGGAGGTTGAAATAGTTATTGAGTCTCAAATGATTGATCAATTTTAATATTAAAAAGGTCTTTTACCAAATTAATTCATGATAGAGAAAAAAAAAATCATAAAATGCAGCAGAAAATGCCAACAAATAGACAATTTATATAAACTTTTTATTTATAGTTTTATACAAAAAGACAATTTCAATTGTCCCAATGAGGTAAGTGGCCAAGAACAAGAAGTTCATTGTATTGAGAAAGCATCATACATCGAATAAGTTGAAGAACGTTAATTAATTTATAATTGTATGGATGGATTGTGAACTTTATACAAGCTAATTGGTTTTGTATTAAAGGGTTTTCAACCTGCATTGTTCATAAGTCCATAAATATGTGTACGAACCCATGAACTTTAACACATTCAACTTAGCTTGTTCTATGAGCAGTGATAGAGATAAAAGGAAGGCAGAGTGCGATCGTGTTTTTGTTGTATCTTTTTTTGTAATACCACACTCTTTTTTTACTTTTTTATCGTATTATCCTCCTTCTCTCGTCTCTTTCAATACTATGTTAAACTCGTTTACCGTTTAAGAATCATTATGTTTGTCAATGAAAAAATAAGTAACATTGATTATGATGATAACTTAGAAACAAATGTAAAGCCAAAATCATGGCTGATTTTGGAAGCATTATAAACTTGAAGAAATAAGAAGATACTTACATGTATATATTTTACTCAAAATAGATAATTGAAGCTGAAGAAAGTTATATATATAACAAGTGAAAGTGTGAAATGATTGATATATAAATAGAAGTGGTTGAGAATGGAGATTGGAATCCATGGAAGGAAGCATGTGGGAAGCCATGTGAAGAGCATTAAAGTTCTTAACAAACTCAACCTCCCCACTATAAATTTTTTGACATTGCAGACTCCATTGAAGAACCAAACAAAACCCCATGTGAAGAATCATTGACCCTCTTAACAAAACATTGTATGTAAAGCTAAAACCTATGTTGGTGATAATGCAAATGAGGCTAAATCACTGATTTGTTTTTAGCTATAATATCTACATTTGTTTCTAACTAATCTTCATTACTATATATTGTCTTTATTATTACCAGAAAGAATGTAGTCGTAATTATTAGAGTGATTAGGAGATGAGTAACGACCATTTTGGCGTTTGTTCGTGTTCTAATGACAAGCTCGGCTCGAAGTAAAGCCAATTAGCTAAGTGAAGTTTACAAAATTTGAAGAAAGATGCATGGCTAGTTTATGAACCAAAGACAGATAGCTACAAAGAGACATGATGAACCAATATGTCAAAGTCGGTATACCTCTTCTAGTATTGATACAGAGTCGAAGATTGAACTCTGCACGTTCAGTGTGCTGGTTAATCCCTTTTACGTATAAAATTTATCATGTTAAGTTATAGTTTTTAATGTTAGATTCTGTTGTGTGACATTTGGATTTATCCGTTGTATGTTGAATATTATGTGTTTTGTTGAGGTATTATTTTGTTATTTGTTATGTTGATGGTACATCATTTAAGACTAGAAACCCTAAACTAATTCTTTATTTATCTATAAAAGATAGTTTGGTTTGATTAAGAGAGAGAAATGAAGTTTAATTTATTCCGTCTATGGTGTACTGATTAATTCTAACCATAGAAAATATATGTTCCGGTCAATTATGATATATATTATATATGGAGAGGGAAAATGAGAGAGAGAAAGAGAGATAGATATAAATAGACTATCAATTTTGAAGATTTCAATAATAACTTTAGATATTTATACTTAAAAACAAAAATATTCATAGCAGTCACATTGAAAATATGAAATAAAAGACTAATTAAAGATATATATACTTATATTGTAGGAGAAAAAAGATAATAATTAGTATTTGTCGATTGGTTCAAAAATAATTTAGAAAATCTTATTAAAGTACGATATTATAGTAATTTATTGTACCTCTGTATATATTTCAACAAGTGCCCAACAAGTTGCTTTTAAATTAATCTACAAATTTAGATAATTATACATTTTTGTTTTGGAATAATTTTATAGCATTGAAACTAACGGTCGACGAGAGAGGCACGAACTTTCACTAGTCTCTGCTTAGTTCCGTCGTCGCTGATGAAGATCGACTAGTGTCGTTGCCATAAAGGGAATGATCCTAAACTTATGAAATCATAAACGCCACTCTATGACAAGTGGCCAACAATTATAAAATTTTAATACCAACAACAAATTAGGGCATCATTTAATTAGGTTTTGGACTTGTTTGAGACAAGAATGGAAAAGACCATTGTGATCACTGGAACTGCTCATCATCCACCGAACAGATCGACCTCTCATGCCTTGCCTCATGACGACGACCCGACCTTTGCTTGCTCTATACTCCGAGTCCTTGTGTATGGGATGCTTCACGCTTTGTAACCCCACATGTCCACTCTTTCTCACTGAGGACAGATCCATAATAAACACGATAAGAGAAGGTGACCATCACTCTCGTGACCTCTTTGTCTCTGTGTCCGCTTCCCACTATTTGTGGACCTTTTTTTGTATATAACATCTCATTAACACTCCCTTTTGATACATCAACCTCGCACCACGTCTACAACACCATTGCTGAAACCTAACATATAAAGACACATATCAACATTTTGGATTGTGTTCGACTGAAGTAGATTGCATGATTTTTATTTATACATTTATAAATTTAATGAATCAAGCAGAAACATTGACACTTCTTTTTAATTAGTTTAGATGTTGTATCTGTGTTATATATGTAACTATTTTCGGTCTTTATGTTATTTTACGTTAATTTACGTGAGATTAGTGGAGTAAACCAAGTTTTGTGGAGTAATAATTGAGAAGACACTACACTCGAGTGTGCACGTTTGGAATGCATGTCTATGATCTATTTGCAATCATTTTTCATGATCATGGCTCATGCAAATTCAAGTTGTTTCGAACCCTAAATCATGTT
>CANYCX013513154.1:0-11614 GCA_948193385.1 Breynia disticha f. nivosa
CCTCTACACCTTCCTCCCCTCCAAAATCGACTTCAAACCCATCTTTTTCCTCATCTGATAAAGAAAGGTTATTACATGCTTTCTCAACTTCGTGCAGAGGATTTTCCATAGGGTCAATCCAAAAGAAAAGAGATAGAAAGAAAGGAGATAGAAAGAGACAAAAAAATTTCAAAACAGGAACAAAAGTGCTGTCAAAAGACAGAGATAGCTGTCAATAGATAGAGATAAGAAGCTGTTTGACGACTTTTCACATATATATTAGTTTAGATTCGATGTTATGTATGTGATTACTGCTGCTTTTAATCTTCAGAAATGCTGAGCTTCCTTTGTTTTCCTTTTATTATCATTGGTTTGACCATTTTTATTATTTTGATCTGTTTGTAAGTGAAACTGTATTGAATAGGCAGAAAATCGATAAATCGAGTGGTTTTAAGTATGTTGTAAACCGCCGGTTCGATTAGTAAATCAACTATTTAGTCTTTTTTTTTTCAGTTTGATTACCGGTCTAATTTTAATAGCATTGATGTATAAGATTAATTTCTTTATGCATGAAATTATCTTCATTTGTAATTATAAAGTCGTTATTTATAAACAATAGTAAAAATTTTCAAATTATAATTAAATTTTAAGATATTTTAATTATTATTTTATTGACAATTTAATTTGTTAAATTTTCAGGCATTACTTTTAAAATTACAATAAGAAAATAGAGGGCAACGACAGGTATTGTTTGCGAAGAAAAAGTGAATTCCCTGCGAAAACGACGTCGTATCCTTTTCAAAAAAGTGAACTATAAAATGCGTACGGGGTTGTTCTAATCTCAGGCAAGGACAAAACATTTATTCCTTCTAATCGAGCGTCACTAGGGTCGACGAAACCCTAAATTTCAACTCACGTGATTCTAATTCTTCAATTCTTTGAAAAACATGGTAAGAGAAATTATTTTTTTCAGTTAGTTTTTTCGACATGATGTTTAATTAGCGGATTAATTGTCTAGCTTTTCATTTTCTTTTTTTATTTATTATGTTCTTTCAGGCGGATTCTCCTAATAGAAGGTTAGTTCTTCATAAATCTTGTTAATCTACGGTTTAATTTATGTTTATTTAATTGGTTATATGGGAGAATTGTATTGTATAGCATTGTATTTAATATGTTGCTATGTTTTAAATCATACGCGGAATTTTGTGCTTAAATGAATCTGAAGAGGCTTTATTCGGTTAAGAAAGCGATGCATTTTTCTTTATTCTTCAATGTGAGGTATTGCTCGGTGTGGTCGTGACCGATATTTTACGTAAATTTTAGAGCTCAATGCCGAGAAGCTCTGCCTTGGTAGGAAAATTGGAGATTTATGGAAATGAATTGATTGCCTTTACTTTTAAGTTTGAATCAAGGAATCGTTTATGGTTTTATGCTCTAGGCTCATTGATTGTCATTTTTGGCTTTTTTTGGTTCTTATGTGTTCATTTTCTCAGGAATTCACGATCTCCTTCTCCTTGGCGAGAGGAGTCAAGGTCAAGGTCTAGATCCAGGTCTAGGTCCTTGTCTAGGCCTAGGTATCGGTCACGATCTCGTAGCCGTGGCAGGTATTGCAGGGCTCTCTCTGTTGTTTCCCCTTCATGCTAGAGATTTTGCTGTTGCTGATGTGCTTCTGGTTTTTTCTTTTGTATGGGTTATTGGGTTTGGCGGTTGTCTCTGTGTAGATCAAGGTCTAGAAGCCGTGATAGGTTGGTTACAATAATATTTGTGGTTGTTTATGTTTTATGGTTGTAGTCTATTTATGGTTGTTAATTTGCGTTCTTTGTATGGCCTATTCCCCTCTCAACTGTTGCAGAAGTGAAACTTCCAATCCTGGTAATACTCTCTATGTGACTGGGTTGTCTACTAGGGTCTCTGAGAGAGATCTTGAAGAACATTTCTCCAAGGAGGGCAAGGTGGGGCTTTTTATGAACTATTACCAATCATTAAAATTGTTGCTCTTTAGCTGGATAGTTCATCCATCTCATTTTCGTCAGAAACTGCTTGAACAGAATTTACATTGATTTTTAGGTTGCTTCTTGTTTCCTTGTTGTTGAACCCCGTACACGCATTTCTCGTGGTTTTGCATTTATTACAATGGACTCTGTTGAAGATGCCAGCCGGTGCATCAAGCATCTCAACCAATCAGTGCTGGAGGGTCGCTGCATAACTGTGGAGAGGGTAATGTGATAACATAATTGGTTGTGCATGTTGGAATATTTCCTATTGGAATTTTTTTTCTTAACTTGAAAGTTTTCTGGTTATATTCAGAACACATTGTGTCAGCTATGTTGGCAGCAATCAAAGATGATCAGTTCACCCTTGTCAACTTATGTGAAACAGCTTGTTCAATGGCCAGCTTAAACGGCTTTCAAAATGCTTGTGATCAACTAAACATTGCAACTATTTTGTTCTACAACTATACAACTTCAGCATTCAATTTCAACTATCAACTAATCATCGGACATTAGCAACAACTTTCTAATCAGGCTTTATGGTATTTCATACTGGAAGTTATTTGATGAACACCAGTCAGTTTGCCTGGTTGTTTCCTTTCTTTTTATTTTTTTTCCTTTTTGGGTTTCCCTTCTCACTGTGAATAGTTCTTAGTCGGCTTTCGATATCGTGTATGCATGGACATTCATTAATCTTTCATGTGCAAGTTTTTAACTGTTTTTGTTGCTACAACATATACTTGTTTCTCTGAGGTTGGGAGTTTTGCCAATATGTAGAATTAAATCTTTTTCTATATTTCAGTCAAGGAGAAAGCGAGCAAGAACTCCTACACCTGGGCACTATCTTGGACTGAAAAGCAATAGGGACTACGGTAAGTATTAGTAACACCTGTTATATACATATCTTGCTCTGATCACATATCCATTCACAAGCTAACCACTGTATATTTGAATTTAATTTCTCAATTTCGGAAGGCTCTCGCGGCGATCGTGATCGTGGTAGATATCGTGTACGTGATTATTCTCCGAGGCGTGATGACTATTACCGTAGGTCTCCAAGGCATTCCCCTCGCGGTGGTCGTGATTATTCTCCAAGGCACTCACCCTACAGTCGAAGATCTAGGAGGGACAGGTCGAGGTCACCTTACTATTCTCCCTCGAGAGGCTCAAGATGATACTGGTGGCTACATCAGTCCTCATAAAACCATTATTGTTGTACTGACATTGTCATAGATTTGGAATCTACTGAAGCAGGTGATTGTGTTTGCTTGTAAGGTCTGAATTCTGTCGCTTCCGACTTGCTTATGCAAAAAACGAGTTCCCTATTAGGTTTATGCAAACTTGAAATTGGAACTGACAATTGATCATTCGTACGTTTAAAAATTGTTGGAGATTTGTATTTATTCTATATTTTCCAATTATGATGTTGCAAGAGAAGGTAGTTCAGGGTGATACGTCTAATCGTGTCGTTTTATTTTTCGTTAAATGATGCTTGCGGCTTACATTTTTTTAAATGAATTTGTGTTGTTCGTGTGGTGTTATAAATTTGTATACACAAATTGGGTAATTGTATCAAAAAAACTGATAGTTTTAGCTCTTGATTACGGGAGTATGCGACGTGCCGTTTACTTGTATGTTTTGTTCACCGACTAGATTTTTTCTAAATTGGCCAAGATGCCTCCTTTGGTAGTTGGTGGTTGAGACTTGAGAGATAATGCCAATACGCACGTGTCTTTATGACGTGTCAGTTATTTGATAGATGAAAGCACCTAAACATGCTTTTCATGCTGTCTCAAACTAGGGAAAAAAAATCTGAAAGAAAACGAAATTAATAATATCAAAATAATATTTAGTTTAGTTTTTAATTTGTTAAAATAATTATCTACTAATATTTTCAAATAATTTAATTTTTATATGTGTAATAATTATATAAAAATCCCATTTTTATTTCCACCAATGTGGAAGTGGATATCATCAAAGCGGGCGGAGAGACAGAGAGAGAATAAAAAAGAAATAATTTATCCAAAATAGATAATAATAAATAATAAAATTACTTATTTCAAATGACACTCATTTGTGACTCACTTATCCCTTAATTCTTACTTAAAAAAACTTGTTAACCTTCAAAGTTAATGAATCAGATTGAACTTCATCACATCTACGTTTCTATCTTCTCACCATCACATAATGCATCTAACTTCTGCTCAATTCCACCTCCCCACTGCTCCCTCCTTTCTCCTCTCCAAATGCTCCGGCAACCTTAGAAAAATCACGCCTCGTTTCACTTCCTATCCGATCCTCCGTTTCGGACCGATCCGACGCCGTTTTTGTCCCGGAAAACAAATCCTTGTGATCTCTTGTACTGCTGGTTCTGGTAAGGGATCTGATGATAATCGTCAAGAGTTTCTAGAAGCTTCTCTGCTCGTGCAGGAAACTATTGCGCATTATCGTTTGAGGAGGCAAGGGTCTCGTGAGGAGATGACGTCATCGTCTGTACGAACGAGGAATAATAATGATAATTATTTTTATTTTAGTTTGGATTTGATCGAGAGAGGGTTTCTTCGAAGGTTTCAAAGTCCTACGATTTTTCTTAAAGTTTCTTGTGATGCTGACTTTTTGTTACCGATTATTGTTGGTACATTTCGCGCAAATTTTTTTAAAAATAATATCTGTTTAATGAAATTTCTGTTGTTGGTTAGTTATTTTTGGTTGTTTTTGTTGTGCAGGGGATTTTGCAGTTGAGAAATTAATATCTGCATTACGCGGAGATAATGGGGTGATTAATTTGTTAATCTTTTTGTTAAATTTTATTTTTTTATTCTGATAATTTATTAATATGTTTTTTTGTGCAGGATTGTCCTGATCAGTACCAAGTTGTGAATGATATGGCTGAAAGATTTGGATTTCGAGTATGTATTATGTTTTCTCTCTTGTTAATGTAGTTGGTTTTATCTCTTTAATAGTAGTTTTTGATGAATCGTGTGGTATTCGATTGTGCTGAATTTAGTTTCATACATTTGTTTTTTTCAGATAAAAATGGTGAGAATTACGGAGAGAGTGGTTAATACATACCACGCAAAATTATATTTCAGCAAGGTGAGCAAACGTGTTGTGAATTCTTGTATTGTGGTTATGTTCAAGAACAACTTGATACTGTTTTTTAGTTTTTTGTATTTGTTGGTGTTGAAATTGTAAAATGCAGCCGGGGTCAAGTGAAATCATAAGCGTAGATATTCGACCATCGGATGCGATAAATTTGGCAGCCAGATGCAAGGTGCTGATTTCGTTCCTTGTGGTTAACATGCTATTTAATTTTGTGAAATCTTGTGTTGGTTGAATGCGTCTTGATGTTCATGCAAATGAATTGACAGAACCTCATTCTTTGTGGCTCTAAAAAATTTATCTGCTTATGTTACTGCTCAATTGCTTCAGAAAAGACAATTAGCTGTGACCTTTAGTAAAATGTTTGTTGCTATTGTGCGGGTTATTAGATTCATCAATTCTGGCATTGTAATTCTACGCGTATTGACTTGTTTAAGTTCAATCCTCACAAGGTATAGTGTGAGGATTATTGAAAAGATGTGTCATTGCATGTTGTAGCTCAGGGAATGAATATTTTTTAGGATTAGGGTGGAAACTAAAGACAATATCTGGTTCTTTTGGTCATAAAGTGGATTGGTATAATCATTTGTGGTGGGAGAATGGTTTGCTATAATCTTGGAATGATTTTTTTCCTTGTTCGGTATTGAATACAAGTTGCTGCAAAGTTTGTGGAACCAGTTCACTTTTCCTGAGCGTTCTTTCTCTAGGAGTTACCTCGAGTATCTATTCATAAATTTTTATGCACCAGTTTCAAGGTGATTTTTGTTTATTTTTTTCTTTTGCAGGCTCCAATATATGTAAGTAAAGAAATTGTATTTATGGATGCTATCAAAATTGGTACTTATGGAGCTGGCAGATCTCGTTCAAGAGCTATTTATGATGTATCTCTTGATAGGTTTCTTCTACATGGAATCACTTGAGTTCGAATTATTTATATATTCTAATATTGTTTTGATTTCAAGAGTGGTTAAATCTTTTGCAGTGCTTCTGATGGTCCAGATACTCTCAATGAAGAACTTGCATTGGTGAAAAATATGAATTTAGCTGTTCAAGAGGAAAGGTACCATGATGCAGGTACTTTGTTTTATTTGTGTTTCTTCAATGGCGTTGGGACTTTTTTTTCTCTGTGTATCATCAAATCACTATCCCTTGAGTACCTTCCGTGCAGCCATGTTGAGGGACAAACTGATGGAGCTCCGTAAGGCAAGACAAGAGCTTTAGTTAATTACGAGGTACTAATTTTAACTGCACACTTCGATTTTCTTGATAAATTCATGACTTTTCATGCTTAATTGACCGTCTTTTCAGATTATTAAAGAAATCATTATGCAAAGCTTGTGCGATTTTAGTGGCTGATCTTACTTCTGCATGGTTCAGGAAAAACTTCAAATAAACTTTGATTGAACAATGCTATTCTGAAAGTTCTTAGCTGTCTCCTTGCCATGGCACCCTAACGGTGCATATTCCAGTAGGAAACCACTAGAGGAACTTTTGCATCTCTGAAAATAATGGTATGTACAGCATCTGTATAGATGGCGTATCTATAGTATAAACCTGCAAATATCTCTGGAGTTGCTCGATACAACGAGCATAATCAGTCCTCTGCCGAACGGAGATATTACCGCCGGAATGCAGACGTATGTCATAGACGATGTAAATGAATAGACAACAGCTTATGATCTTTCTAGGAAGACATCTTATTCAGAGGCTGTACGGAAAGATTAGCTTTTGCTGTTGCTAAGATTCCGGCGACAGAAGTTGATAGAGAAGGGACGGGATCTCAGACCCGTAACGATTCATAAAATTCGCTGACAATTTATGTCGATAATCTTCTTTGCCATGTAGAGATTTTCCGTTGTATTTAGAAGATGTTTGAAACTGAATTACATCTTTGAATACGAGTTCTTCGCTTGTGACTCGAGCTTTTCTTGTTGACAACAATTTTATAACGTGACGTAAACGACACAAATTTATTTTTTTGTAATGTTAATAATTGGCAGACGGTCTGGGTTGTCCGATCTACAAATCGTTTGCTCTCTCCTGTTTACGCTGTTCTCGTTGTTCAGCTCCGGTTCAGTCCAAATTTTCGTTATTTTGCTCCGATTTAGTACAAATTTCGCATTTTTGCACATAAGGTTCCACGAGTGACCTGAAGACATAAAACTATAGGAATAATGCGGAATATTGTCGAATTGGCTCAAAAAATTGATAAATGTCAAAAAAACATATATGAAATAACAAAAGCTATCAATATTGATTTAATAGTCAAATTTAAATTAGTAAACAAAAAACAAAACCAAATTAGGAGGATGGATCACAAAACCACCAGCATAATTGAAGATGTATGCTTAAAGAATCCCTTTCCCCAAATGATGAAAGCACGAATGGTGTAACTTAAAGTAAGCCACAAATGAACAAACAACATCCATGCATGGAAGTTCGTTCTTCCAAGTTCCAAGCTATGACCCGCCAATCAATATAACAGTTATGGCTTCAAATGCAAATTGGTAAAACACGTAATCACCCATTGGGATTCCACCAACTGGAACTTCCTGAAGAAGTAAGTTTTGGGACTCTGCAGTGTGTCAGGTTTGCCCATTATTTTCCCCACCGCAGAACCCATCTTGGTCCCAAATGCATATGCAGACATAAAGGAGGAATTAATGGCTCATTTCGTTCTGCCTCGAGTGCTTAGCTCGACTGGTTGATGGGCATTTTGGGATTCCATCAGTGTCTCTCGATACAGATTGAAATCTCATCCCGTCAACAAGTGAGAGTAAAACTGTCTGCCTAAGAGTCAACCTTCTAGTTGGCTCATTCATCAGCTTTGACAAAAAAAAAAGGCTCATTTTTTTTCCTTACCATCCTTCCATTCAGGATCACCAGACCTGGAAAACACTACACACACCATGGTAGTTGCTGTGAGTTGCCATGCATTGTCTTCCTTGTTAAGCCACTCTCCAGATAGAGTGTAATTCACAGAGAGAATAACCCAAAAACACAAAAAAAATATGTATAAATCTTCTTTTTTTTATCGATATCGAAGTTGATACTTGTAAACATTTTGTTGGGTTAATCTTAGTATTACTACGCAATTATGCTCCTATTTTGTTGGGGCAACATTCTTAGCTGGCTGTTAAAGCCGCCATGAATATTCAAGCTAAAAACTACTTCTTCCGTAACCAAATAACTGTTATGTTTGTTGTTTTCAAGTTATTTAAAATAATAATTTAAAATGTAGATTTAACTGAATATGATGGAGTAAGAAATTGATGATTTTAATTCTGAAATGAACTTGGCCAACAACCTTGTGCATAAAAACGACAAGATGAGGCAGCATTTACATAGAAAGAAGACTATGAAAGACAACCAAATTCAATACTTGCCGTACTCATAATGCCAACAAATTAGCTGCTTCTATTCTGTATTCACAGTTACGCATCTCGGCAAGAGAGCGGTATTATACTATAATAAAACACATAAAATAACATTAAAGGAGGAAACACGACAAAGAAGAAAAGGTCGCACCCCGCCTCACTCTATATCTGTCGGTCGTAAATTCGTTGTTATTTATGAGTCTCTTGTCTCTGTCTTCGTGTTATGTTGCATAGATAACAAAACAACTCCAACAATTAGGAACAGACCCTTTTGCATGTAAGCAACGAAGCCCCATTTTAAGGTGTGGTCTAACATCACACGCCTCAAATTGGACATCGATCGAGACCACTCATGCACTATATTAACGGCCATCAACCCTTCCTATACTATGTTATAGCGTGCCCTAATTAGTATCAAAACAAATTGTTCGAAACCGGCAGTTACGGTTCATTATTTCTATAATCCGAAATCGGACTGTGATCAACTAACCAGTTCCAGAAATTTGGGTTGACGGTTTCGGTTTCAGTTTGATTTTTTGGATACTTTCCAACAAATAGAGTGTGCGAGGGGGTATTAATGTTGTGGACTTCCTGCCTCACCAGGACACACAATATCACCATCATGGCCGATCCTTTTGTTGGCTGCAAAATCTGTTTGAATTAACATCTAAACAACGTTATAAATGGTGTGTTTTTTTTACCACTTTATTCGCAACTCCATTAGAGAAACTCGTTTTTTAAACGGACTTAGTTTAAGTGTCTGAATTGCCGGAAAAATACAAGATTATGCGAGTTTAGTAACTGACATTTAGCGACAAATTTTTTGTCGCTAAATCCGTGTAATTTTATAGTGTAAGTCAACTCTATTCTAATTGGTTAATCAGGTTACATAAAGCTGAGAAAATCAAACCGAAATAGACTAATCACATTGGAACCAACCTGACCCAACTCCCTGTTCGAAAACCGAGACCAAACTGCAGAATCGACCAGTTCATGATCCAGTTACTAAAAACCATAAACTACTCGGATCCAACAGTTCGGTTCAATTTTACGCATCAATGCAACTTGATTAAGGATGGAAACCATTAAAGCATTAATGTTATTTATGATCCTTTTTTTGTCTGAACCTCCCGGTATTCTCGACATATTGACCGAGACTAATCCGAATTCGAAACGAGAGGCACGACTCCTCCCTCACGGAGGCGACTCTCCTCGAACTCGAACCTGGGTCCAAGCTTTTATGAGAGGGTTGAATTGTCAGTCTAACGAACACCTCGTGGGTTATTTAGGAACCATGTGGGAAATCATGAAGGAAGCAAGAGAGAAACGTAGGGAGGCTATGACATAATGGTAAATAAGGAGAGGTAGAGAGATGGAGGGAATAATAGGTTTAAATGCAGTGGCCCAGACATTAAGCTTTGGTAGTCGGGAGTTTTAAATGCTTACTTCAGACACCTCTCTTCCCTCCTCTCTTAAATCCTCGCCAGACATTCCAACTTCTCCTCACTATTTCTCTTACACTACACCTTCTCTTACAATCTCTCTTGTCTTCTTTCTTCCTTACTGCCGTTTCTGCCTGAAAACCTAACGTCGACGTTGGCTGGTTTGAATCTCTGCGGCCTGTTTACGTGAAACAGTGTTTGTGATATTGGCCTGGTTCACTCAGACGGGAATCCGTTGACCGGTTTTTGATTTGATTGAGCCGTGTCAATATCTCAATGCTCTTTCATATTTTTTGTTCTCATGCACGCACTGCAAAGGTTATTCCAGGTTTGTTCTCAGTGTTCTTTTCAAATATGCATGCGAGGGGAATTAAATAAAATGACTTACAAAGAAAAAGAAGAACAGAAGCAACTGTGATTGTTCTGTATTGATTCTTTGGGCATATTTCGAACTTTAAGTCAATGGAATTTAGATCTTATTTCATGCGATATGAATTTTTTTTATTAATAATTGTAACGTTCGTAATAAAGTGTTCTTATTAACTATCGTAACATCTTTCTATTAACGACCATAGTTGTAAATCTAAATTAATATTTACATACTTCAATAAACTTAACCAGTTTTGCATATTCTGCCACTTTCATTCATTTTAATTAATATTCTCTAATTCGATATATCTTTTCAATATTATATTATTAATTATAATAATTTTCCTATTTATTAATTGTTTGATTCACTGTAATTAATTTTTTTAAACATGGATTAAATATATAAAAAAATTTTGGTTAAAAAAAAACAGTTTTCAATAGATTTTTTTGATTTTCGCCGAACCAATCAAATTCAAAAAAAGTTATTACAAAATTGAACCAAACCGACAAAATATATAAATAATCGATCCAAATAGATTTTTTTCATTCGGTTTCGGCCGGTTTAACTGAATTATTGACACACTTATGTACGAGTATCTTTGAAAGACGATGCAGAAGTCAAGTAAAACTTCATACGAACCAAAACATAGTTGGTAGAAGAAGAAGTATTATTGTATGCACCGGATGTACCCTCACCAACGCCCTTATTAATGCTCTGTCTTCATCCTCACCTAACCCTATTTCTCTTTGCCTGTTGTAGCTAAGCTCAAAAGATTCCTTCTTTTTTCCCTCAAATCTTTTCGTTGTGTGAAATAAGTGTTGCTTGTTATCAAATGCTCTTTGTACGCATGCAATAAATGTGTTTAGAAAACGTGTACATTATTCTCTTACACTTTCATCTCATATGAACAGGTGATTGAAGTAAAAAATTAATGGTTAAGTTAGTTAAAAATAGGCGTAACGGGATAAGAGGTGATTTTTAGACCAAACTGATTATGACAGGTTAAAAAACAATAAATCAAATTAAACCATTCATTTCTTGCAGATCAAACCAAACCAAACCACTCCTAACGATTTGAATTGATCGAGTTGACGGGTTAAAAGGAGGTGCAAATTTCAATCAATTCTCTCAAACCGTAATATTTTTAATTTAATAATATTAATTTTTTTACTTGTAATGTTTATGTTTTTTAGCATACTAAAATTATAATTTTAAATATTACATTATAAAAATTAAAATTTTAATAAAAATCTCAAAGTTTAAACTTAATAAATATTATTAACATAAAATATATATTATTAATATAGAATTTATATAGTGATCGGTTCGGTTTGAGTTCGGATTGAGAATCCA
>CANYCX013513816.1:0-14467 GCA_948193385.1 Breynia disticha f. nivosa
TGAAAATCAGAACATGGGCAATAGTTTAAATCAGTGGTACCTGCAATAATTGTAGTTTGACTTGTGGATCATTATGTTATATAGATGAACACCCCACTTTGAAGCCTCTTTCTTAAACCAGTCAATTTCATCATTCAAAGAAGCCAAACCTCCCAATAAAACTTCCATATCATTACCACCATCATCTGAATTCTTTGAAGCTTTGATCAACACACTAGCAGAGAAAGGAACAAACTCTCTAACAAATTTATAATCCTGCGCCTGCAGAATTTATTGAACCACTCATCACCAACACCACAACGCCAAGAGCAAATCAAACACAAAGAGAAGCCATAAAAATCTCAGCATGCATTGTCTAAACTAGATAAACCCTTTAAAGATAAGGATTAATTAAGATAAAACATAGTTGGAAATTACCAGCCATCTTTTGAAAGAGGAGAAATCAACTGTTCCATCTCGTATGCTTGCAGTGAAAGGGTGTTTAGTAGCTGCAGTGTACAAAACTGTGTGTTTCTTCATCCATCTCTCTGTTATTCCTCCATTCTCAGCTTCCATTTTCAATACTTTCTAGAATTTCGATGAGTCAGTTTCAGTTGGACTTTGAAGTTGCACTTAGTTAAGGTTCTTACAGGTGGGGGATGTTCCTAAGACACAAGTGTTAGCTGCATACACCAGTGTCAGTAGTCTGTAGCCCAACTACTCCACAACTGTGCCTAAATGCTCCCTCAATAGCCCAAATGGCGAAGTTTGACAACATGGTCACATGTTTCTAGCTTGACAAACTTTAATCAAGCCCAAATTCTCACAACTCACATATCAGAAAAAGCGATTAGATGGTTGATTAATTGTTCGAGCTGATGTTAATTTAAATTGGTAAATGATTTTGTAATACTTAAAAATGGACTAATTCACCAATCCATTATCCATCCATACATTAAACCGGTCGGTTCACCGATTGTTTACTGGTTCGATTTCAATTCACTTACAACACGATGTGAATGCTAAACCAGACTGAAAGTATTTGACAGTAGCAGTAGAACATTTGCATTCTTCTGTTGTTCTTCGCTTGTGATGAAACAGAAGCAACGAGTGAAGAGCAGACAATTTCATGGAGCAACCCTACAGAGAATGAGATCTGATAGGAAAACCAATCAAATAAAATATGAAATCTTACCATCCGAAGATGACTCCATCCAAATAATTCTCCAAAAACGTGAATAAAAAAGTTGATATCATAAAGTTCATGTCGACATTATGTTGTATAGTCTGGAAGTGTAGGCAAATCAATAGGTTCAAAACACACAATGAAAAGTGATATGAACTTATGATTAAAACATAATCAAAGTATTTAATAATGGTTAGTGACGGTTTCAAAAAATTTTGTAATGGTATAAAAATAAATAAACTAGGACAAAAATTCTCACTTTATCTCGCGTGAATAATATAAAAAACTGTATTCGATACCACAAAGAAAATTATAAGAGGAGAGATGAGAGATAAGTGACGGATGTTTCTTCTATTGCGTTTTGCGTTCGTATTTTTTTTTTTTGGTCCGTTGTGTCGGCGACACCGCCCGGTATCCGGTGGCCACATTGGACCCTGACTATTCCGGACCGCTCCGAGAGACATAGGAGCTCCCTCACGAGGATCACTTCCACCAGGCTCGAACCCGCAACCTTTAAGAAGCGAGGAGCCAATCGATGAGGCACTTTGCCACTGCACCAACCACTCATGGGTGCGTTTTGCGTTCGTATAATGGTAGTCTGAAGTGCGAATCACACTCACAATTGGTATAAAATGGTAAAAATATTCAATAACGGTGGCCCCAAATGCAATCCACTCCTAAGCTCTAAGTGGAGTGGCCACCCCCAATGTTTTCACATATGTGCACATACATACTTCTTTTCATTAATTTATATATTTGGTCCCCTCTCAATAAAAAATTGTGATTCTTAAGGTTAAACACTTAAAAAATACTTCATCTGTGTCAAAATAAAATAAATGTTGTTGAAAGTTTTATACACAAATTAAAAATATATTTAATATATTTTAAGTTAGTGTTCAATTGATTATTATACTCTTTTATTTGTTATTTAAAAAGAACAATTAAATTAAATTTTTATTCAAAATGTCAAACTAATGAAGACAATCATGGAATAAATTATCATATGTTGTATTAGTAATATAAAAAGACATATAATGTATAAAAAATACTTTTTTTCTAAAACAACATTCATTTTGAAACATAGCTCACAGCTTTTTTTTTATAGTTGCTTATACTTACAATAGGAATCAATATAAAAAAAGAATAAAAATGTGAAAAGGTCACTAAAACATATGTTGTATTAAGAATATTTAAGATTAAATACACAAATAAATACATTTAATTTTTTAGTCGCTAATCATATAATTACTATACAACTGCTTTAAAGACGTATTTTTGTGTCCACTCGCTGATTCCATTGCGATAAAATACTTTTGTGCCATACGCCAGTCTAATTGCGTCGCTCTCATTATTGATTTAACATGATAAAGATGAATCCATAGAGGTAGAGCAAACTAATCTCAAGAAATTGATCTTGCGATAATGACAAAACATTCATATATCTCTGAGTCCGGTGTCTTTTTCTGGCCCGGGCACATTCAATGAGGTTGAGTGAATTGGAACACAAGTGGACACAAATTTACTTAGCCATATTTCAGTTTCCGTTGATTGAAAACAAAAATGGAAGCATGGTCCTCTTATTCAATGAAAACCAGATAAATTTTGTGCATCTCAATGTCAATTTGCCACATAATGAATTCCCATAACCATAATGTAAATACGACAAAGGCCAATACCATCTCTTTCTTGCTTCCATATACAAGGCTTACAGACAGTTAGGGTTATCGGGTGATAGTTGTGTCAGTATTTTCTATGAAATATCATTCGTATCGTGTCTAATCGTATTATTTTGTCAGAAATGGTCAGCACTTCAAGCTTTTAATGGGGTCTCTCTCACTTGTCTTGCCACTATCAGTAACTCCAATCACTTTGCAACCCAAACCAGTCAGAATGGGTTGCCAAGTAGAGCTATTAGTAGAAAGCATTTCTGAGATTTTTGAAAGACTCAGCAGATTGGAAAACCTCAATCCTTCTGAATATGTTAACTCACTCTTCACTCAATTAGTGCTGCTTTGTATTCCTCCATCACAGATTGAGATTACCAAATTGAGTAAGAAAGTTCAGGAAATGAGGGCTAAGCTGATCAAACTCTGTGGGGAAGCTGAGGGGCTCTTGGAAAGTCACTTCTCTACCTTGATAGGAGCTTGTGAGAATCCACTTGAACACATTAGGATCTTTCCTTACTATTCCAACTATGTTAAGCTTAGCCAACTGGAGTTTTCTATGCTGAGAGAGTACTGCACCGAAGCTCCTACGCAGGTCGCGTTCGTGGGTTCGGGTCCTCTTCCGCTCACCTCAATCATCTTGGCAAGTAATCACTTGTCAGCAACCTGTTTTCACAATTATGATATTGATCCATTGGCAAACTCCAAAGCTATCCAGTTGGTATCATCTGATCCCAATTTGTCGAAACGTATGGTTTTCCACACAACTGATATTATGAATGCAACGGGAAGCTTGAAACACTATGAAGTCATTTTCCTGGCAGCACTAGTTGGAATGGACGAGGAAGAGAAGGTTCAAGTCATTGACCACTTAGCTGAGCACATGGCTCCCGGTGCCTTTCTCGTACTCAGAAGCGCGCACGGCGCTCGAGCATTCCTATACCCTTCAGTCAATACTAGTCATCTCAAAGGCTTTGAGGTTCTATCAGTGTTTCATCCTACTAATGAAGTCATAAATTCTGTGATAATTGCACGCAAACCTTTGAAGCTAATTAAAGAAGGAGATCAAGGGCTTGTTTCTAACTTGCCTTCCTCCAAGTGTTGTGACATTCGAGGAATCAATCACATAAACAGTGTGAACATGCTTGAAGAACTGATTTCTGATAATCAGAAGTCCTGAATGTTCCATTTACTGCCTAAATTTTTTCATAATAAAAGGCGTTTTATTCCTGCTTTGCAAATCTTGTAATCAATTCACAGAGAAACTTGAGAAGATAAACTATGGATGTTGAAGATCTTTGATTATAAAGCTACATTCAAAGCAAACTCTATTAAACTGAATTAATTTTGTGTTCATAGCAGAAATTATATTCTGCAGGTCAAGAAGAACATGTCAATGTTCTATTGATGTTTTAAGCTTATTTGTTGCTGATTTGGTCTATTAATCAAGTCTAGTTATAGACTTAGATGTAGGAGTGATCATGGTATCATTCATTTTGCTGAAATCTATAATAAGCATGGGAAAAGCATGGTTAAAACAACAAGTTGTTGATTTTTAACTGTAGCTACAGCAAAGCCAAGTTGTTGGCTGAACTTGTGTAAGTTGTAATAGATTATATATGAATGAAAAGTCAGTTTGCTGTGTGTTGTTGCTGCAAAACACCAGCTCAACTTCTCTTTGTTCTTTTTCTTAACATTCAGCCATAAAACATCCAAAGAGCTGCTGCAATTTTCTGGAAATTTGCAGCAGTGTTCTTTGTGTTCTTGAGTGCTATTTTCAAGAAAATTATCAATGGAAGTAGGAAGTAGCTTTTCATTGAACTTGACAAAGATTGGATATGGATGCAGGAAGCATACCAAGGATTGAAAAGTCGAAGCTGAACATCTTTCAGAGCTTCAAACCTTATACTTTCCTGACCATAGTTTTTCTGGTCCTCTGGATGTTCTATGCACCAAGTCTGCATTTCGGCCATTGTTTCTGCATTTTCATTGGCCATTTCTACTATCTTGGTATGAAAGCGAGCCTGAAACAGAGATCTGTAGTTACAAGCTACAATTCTGAGTTGTTCTGATGCCGATTTCTCGTGGCAAATAGACTGATCTTCAGTATACATCTATCTGTTCACAATCATTTTGGGTCATGTGCTCAGCCATTAGATTTAACAAGTCATAAATCTCCCTACTCTTGGGGTGAGAATGATCTCTTGCAACAAACTCATGGACCGTACCATTCAGCTCTATCGAGCTGCATCCGGCCGTTTTTGTCATACCTTTAACTTTCATCTCTCCCCTCAATTTGGCAACATCCTCCCATCTATTATCTGCAGCATAAACATTGGATAGAAGAACATAATTCATGTCATTTAGTGGTTCCATCTCAATTAAAATCCTCCCAACTTGCTCCCCCACTTCAATGTTTCCATAAAGTTTACAAGCACTGAGGAGAGCTCGCCACACTGTTCCATCTGCTTTCATAGGCATCAACTCAACAACTTGAAATGCTTCATGTATAAAGCCTGCACGACCTAGCAGATCAACAATGCATCCATAGTGCTCCATTGTAGGTTGGAGTTTCTCAGTCCTCGCCATTTCATGAAAAATTTGCAGTCCAACGTCAACAAGACCTGAATGATTACATGCCGCTAAGACATTAACATAAGTAATCTCATTAGGCTCTACACCACACTCTCCCATCTTTACAAAAAGCTGGAGAGCCTCCTTCCCTAGTGAGTGCATTGCTAGTCCACCAAACATAGCATTCCATACACACACTTCCCTATTTACAGTTTCCTCAAACACTTTCCGGGCCATGTCAATCCTCCCACATTTACTATACATATCAATCAAAGTCGTAGACAAATAAGTATCAACTTTAATCTCAAGCTTATCAATGCATGCATGGAGCCAACGTCCTTGATCTAAAGCACCCAATCCAGCACAAGCAGAGAGCAAAGTTGTTATGGTAATCTCATCCATCGCAACTTTAGCAACTTGCATCTCTTCAAAAAGATCCATAGCCTTGCTATAACATCCCATCTGTACATAACCCGCAATCAACGCACTCCAAGAAACCAAGTTCTTTTCCGGCATTTCTCTAAACAAATCAGAAGCCTCACTCAACAGCCCAGCATTAACATAACCCACAAGCATTGTAGTCCAAGAAACAACATCTCTCGCAGGCATTTCATCAAACACTCTTCGCGATTCATCCAAATCCCCAGACTTTACAAACCCGTCTAGCAAACAATTCCAAGACACAATATCCGGACTCTCAATCCCAAAAAACAATCTTTCAACAAAAACTCCAACTTCTCCACTATTTACATAAAAACTCATCAAAGAATTCCATGAATGAGTCCCAAATTTAACTGGGCTTTTAATCATTTGTGCGTGAGCTTGTTTTCCCTCAAAAACACCATTAAACTTCGAACAAGCAGAGAAAACAAAAGTGAATGTAAATTCATCAGGTCCCACATTTTCCTCACATAACATTTCTAAATAAACAATAAACGCCTCTCTGGGATTATCTGAATTTGAATAAGCTCTAATCATGGTATTATACATAAAAGCATTTTTTGAAATTTCAAAAGATTTGAAAAGCTTTTGTGCATAATTAAGACTAAAATTATCTTTAAATGATGAAAAAGAAAAAAGGAGAGAACCAAAGTTGTGCTTTTGTCTGATAAGAGAGGTTTTAATGAGAAAGGCATGAACTTGTTTGAGTTCATTTATGTGTTTGCAAATTTGAATAAGTGGAACTGTGGAATTTCGTTTCTTTGAGGAGGGTTTTATTTGCTGAGAATTTAGAGTTTTTTTGTTAGGTAGTTGTAAGAAATTTGAAGTGGTAGTTATGCTCATGTTGTCGGAAAGTTGGTTTTTCTCTTTTTGGTCTGGTCGGGAAGTTGTTTTTGGTTGCAAGACAGTTATGTTAGTTAATCCACGATGTTCAATGTTTGAACTAGTTAGTCCTTCAAATATCTTAAATATTTGATTTTAGTCCTTGTGAATAGATTTGTTTTCAAGTAGAACTAGGCAATTATTCACTTTTCGTAGAACTAAAATTGTCAATTCATATTAGCCGTTTCATTAATTGCGTAGTGCTATTTTCTATCAAATGTCATTATTCGTGTCTTAAATATTTCAAAAATTGAATTCATATAATTTGTGTCATGTCATAAACGTGTATTCATAATTGTATTATCATAACAAAAATCAGCATTTTTGTGTAAAACAAACGCGCTCGAGCGATATTTCAGATAGAGTTTGATGCATATTGAGAAATCTTATGGAAAAACGTTTAATATTTCTTTTACAAGCCAAAAGATGAGAGAGAATTTGATAATAGTTGGGTTCGCCATTTTCTTTCTTTTATTGACAAGTGAACTTCCAAGCAGACAGAAAATGAAT
This sequence comes from Breynia disticha f. nivosa, assembly GCA_948193385.1. NCBI lineage: Eukaryota > Viridiplantae > Streptophyta > Magnoliopsida > Malpighiales > Phyllanthaceae > Breynia > Breynia disticha. The sequence continues at coordinate 7,237 of CANYCX013513816.1, forward strand.
TGGTGTGCCCTTCCAGCCAATGATTAGGCTCTTCTCATCCATTTTCAGAGTGCAAAACCGCCCACACGAGAAGTTTTTCAGCACAAGCTCCGCTTGATACTGAGAGGACATGCTGAGTTCCGTTTCTTCCATTCCGAATCGTACAAAGTAATCCCTCCAAACACTCAACTTCACGTTACGAAATATCCTCTCTTCGCCTTCTTTCGCCAGGATTCTCCGGACTGCTTCGCCGAAGAACATCGCTTCGATAATCATCCTGTTCGGATCGTCTTGTTCCATACAAGTGTCCAGACAATCGAAGTACGCGCTTGTGTAGAAGAGAGCTTCAATGAAACGATTCACGAAGACTGGTGAGTTGTGATTTCCCTCAACTTCGGAAACCACCACTATGCATGGATTGATGTTCTTGATGGCTTTCATCAAAGAGTCTAGACGTTCTGGACTTGCGATCAGACTTGGCAGCAAATACTCGCAGTAGACCGCGACGGTTTCTTCGGCATCGATCTCAAACTGATCTTCTTTAAGGTTCAGAAAATCTGACACCATAACCACATTGAACACTAATGGTAAGTTCATGGTCTGAGCAAAATTCATCAGCCTTTTACCTGTGTTTTCAATCAATTGCTTTGAAGTAGTCCCCATAGCAGTTATCCTGAGAAGTTCGACGGGACACTCGTGTCGAGATTTCAGAGCTTGCATCAAGATTGTCCACTGCTGGCCGTTCCTAATCTCAAGATCAATTATATGAATCCTTTTTTCATTAGCAACATTTTCTATGATAGCTTGAACACCAGCAAAGTGTGAGACTTGAGAGAAGGGAATTCCTCGATGAAAAGCGATGTTACTATAGCTCGGCACCATCATTGCCTCGTAAATACTCGTTCGCTTTTCTTTTTGCTTGCCTTTAGGGGCAACTCTTCCTGTTTCTCTGTCAATCCTCTCTTGAAGAGCATTGCAAAAATAAAAAACCAGCCTTTCAACTGCACTCCCACGGTTAGAGGAATTTTCATCACAGTGCTTCAGCAATCTGCTTGCCTTCTCAAACTGTTTGTTACCAACTTTCTCTGCTGAAGCTAGAAGGAACTCCACAAGTTCCACCTTCTTCTCTTCCTTGCTCGAGAGGCCAGAAAAGGTTAGATCATAAGGATTGTTAAGCATGGTTTCAACATCAATTATCTGTGTTGAGGACTGGATAAACCTGGCTCCAGCAATCCTAATGATTTCTTCAGTCGAGTACATCTGGCTTGTCTCTTGCTCTTTTGTGCACGGTGTTTTATGGCTAGGCTGAATCACCTTCTCATCCATTGCTCGTTTCAGATCACCACTGTGCTTTCTCAAGAGCTCAAGTGAAGCTAATGGAAACGGGTAGAACTTTTGCGTTTCCTTCTTGGGTTCATTATCATCTTGATAGCTATTTTTCTTTTCCACAAGCCCGGATATTTCTTCTTGACATGTTTGAAACGGTGGAGACATCATATCTACGCTCAGATCATCAAGAACTCCATAGCCCAAATATGACTGTTCATGCTGTTCATGCAGCTGATACTTGGAGAAGAACAACCCTTGCTCTGAAGAATTTCTCCGATCATAGAATCCATAATCAGAATTTCTTCCTGCAAACTCAATCCATTCATCTGTCTCACTTTGATACACTTGTTGTCCACCATATCCTCCATCCGCGCTATCAGAACTCCTATTAGTGGAAGTTGAGTAATCTTGAACGCAACCAATACCAAACTCCTCAGGGGACATTGGATTATCCATCTGAAACTGGAAAAAGAAATGCTGAGTCAAACTATGGACACTGAAATTAAAGAAGTAATGTTACAAGAAGAAACAACATAATTGGTATCATCAAATTTTCCTTGAAGCCGACTAAAGCACAGACAATACTTATTTATATAACAAATTTGATATTGACAGGTTGATAAAATCGAGGCAGCTGCCTTAAAATCAGTTGACATATTGAATGGTAAGTAACTAAATCCTGCATACTTAAAAGTTAAAACAACTAAAATATGTAAGTCCAAAAGAATAATTAGCAGTTGTACCTGCGCAATGAGTCGGGATAGAATGTCTCCACAGGCCATAAGGTATATGGTGCTGCCAGATGGTGTGAAGAGCATTTTTATTGATTAATCCTGAATTTTTCAAGCAAATATTAAACAAAGAGATCATTCAAAGCCAAATTACCAACGTAGATATGTCTAAACAAGGACAATCGAATAATTACAATCGATCAAGTTGCTTATAAATGCAAATAAAAGCCTCATCTATATTATAATTACAATAATTACGCATATAGAAATGGTCTTTTATATATTACAAATTGTTCGCTTGCAGATAAAAATCTGGACAGATTTCAATCTTCTTTTTCTCTGCTTACTGTAGGCTGTTAAAACAACTGAGTATGATTATGAACCATCCATGAAAACTGCACCAGGTCCACCATATTTTAGGAACTTCTTCAGCAAAAGAACCACAATCGCAATGGTAAGACCGACAGCCGCCCAGGTAAACAAACGATCATCACCCGGTTTTTGAATCCTAGTCACCGGCCTTTGCAGGACTCCAGCAGGAACCTCTCTTGGCTCTCTTGTTTGTGGAGGAGGCATATTTGCATTCGCAGGAGCCTCGTGGACTTCTTCAATAATTCTTTCATCTGCTGCAGTGATTTCACTGGAAGGGGGTTGAGCTCCAGCATCTGGCAAACTTGATGGTGCTTCGCCCTCCCTCTCGACTGGCTGTTCTCCAGAACCCTGAGCAGGGTCTGGCTGAGAAGTAGAAGGTGCTTTGCTCAGCATGTACTCGTGAATCTACACCGTTACATAGTTTGTCAGGATTGACTTACTAAATGTAATAAAACGTGCAGCCACAATAAGACCAAACCAACCTCATCAATGAGTTTTTGACGTTCTGGATTTCCATATTTTGGAGCCGCTTCACGAGATTTGACAGCTAGAGCACGCCTTTCTTCCTTACTGAATTCAAGTGATCCCAGAGCACCATTTGGGCTGGTGGGCATGAATGCAATAAGAGCTACTAGCGCAGTTCGCACTGGAAATCATGGTAAAAGCTCGAGTTAGAAACTTCCATATTTGCTCAAACAAAACAATACTTTTGATGAGCCTTCAAATGAAAAAAAATGCAATCGATTAAAAAAGAATAAACACTAAAAAATCATTTTCTAAGTCAAAAATGGGTTCCCATCAAATCAGGGAGTAAAATACCAAACAAAATTCAGCAACTACACGTAAACCAAAACATTTTGCGAAACAACACAATACACCAACATAATCAAAGGCTCACCACTCCATGATGGTTGCCAATGTTCCGGATGATGGTTCGAAATGCTCAAGCAAATCTTCGTCTGCGTTTCAAATCGCCCATTTGGCTGAAAATGAGAGCAAAAATTTCTAGTTAGCCCCTCAAAAACTTAAATAGCTAACAAAGCTTACAACCGAAACATCATCTCACCGTCAACAACATAAAAGACGGGGGCTTGAATGGATACTCAGCAGGTAACTGAATCCTTCCATGGTAAATCCCACCCTCAAACTCCGTATCGCTAGGTCCTCTTATTGCAAACTGCCACTCAAATATATTCTCCTGAAATTCCAATATCATATTTTTCATCAATAAAACAACTCAACTACATTCCAAAATCAACAATAACCCCAAATCCGATTCAATTTCACCCTAAAATTCATTTTCAACAACAAAATAATTAAGTCCACATCAATTTCACTCTAAATTTCATTTCAAACAATGAAATAATTAAATCCAAAGCAATTTCATCCTAAATTAATCATAAAAATAAAATACAAATAAAGAATCATTTCTCTGACAAATATTATAAAATCAAACCTAATTTCACAAATCCAGATCCAAAACCACATAAATAAGAATAAAACAAATAAATCAATTCATGTCACAAAAAAATTAAAATTAACCCCATAAATCAATCTAAATTCAATATTCCAAATAATAAAAAATAAAAAACCTCAAGAGGAAGACTCATGAAATCATCGGAAGGATTCGATTGCATTTCTTTAACTTCTTGCAAGATCCGCTTCACAGCTGGATTTTTCCGATTGTACTTATCTTCAGCCATTGGATCAAATCAATCAATACGGTACGATCAATCGGAGAATCTGATATACAGCTCCGTGAAGTGTGTATGAAATTAGTTTTTTTTCGAGATAAATATATGAATTTAGTTGGAGATATGGAGTGGTTGTTGGCGAAGACTTTCGATCAGAGAGTGACACGTCGATTATGGAATTATTGCTGACGTGGAGGGATCTTATTGGTTAATTTAAAAGAAGAGAAAAATTTATTGGACAATTTTACACATTCTTATAATTTTAATTTTCTTACTTCATAATTATTTGACATTTGATAATTTTTTATTTTATATAAAACTCTATACAACATAATATTTTATTAATTTATTAATTTATAAACATTTTTAAATAGTCTATATTTTATTTCCATTAAGTATATTTTGTAAAATAATTTATACATTTGATTTTATCAAAATAAAATATAAAAAATTTAAAATCTGAATATATTTTATTTTCTTGTATTTTAATTTTTTATTTGTATAAAATAATTTATAAAAAAATATATTATAATTTTAAATATATTATATCTTAAATTAAAAAATAATTTAATCGTAAATAATATATAATATCTCGTTGTATTATGCAGGTTAAAGAGTTAGTTTAGGCTATTTCGTAGGCTTAACTTTGGAAATTACACGGAGTACATTTTTTTTAAAATAAAGGTTTACTTAAGACATTTATACTAACTTTCATTATACGATTTTAAAGATAAAAAGTTTGAAATGGTTTTTTTTTTATTTGGTTTGAACACGAGGTATACTCCAGACTATCAAGTTCTAGCTGGACAAAATCACAAGGGCGACAAAGTTCTCCCAAATATGAAATATGGAGTATACGTTTTTTTAAAAACGATAAACCACATTATTTAGACAAAAATATATTTATTCGAAAATTAAACATACCTTCAATTAACCCTTAAATTAAGTATATTAAAATAAATCAAACGGTCAGTTTTGGTCAATTATGGTTATTAAGATCGTAATCAGAATTGCATCTTGAATTGGTCAATTTCAGTTCGATTTTTCAATTAAAAATAAATTGTTATGAACCGAAACCAAACCATAAACTTGTAGATTTTGATTTTAGGATTGACAAATTTAGACCGGACTGATTTGGTACATTTTGTCTGTTTAAGTTCGATTTTTTTATTGCTTTTAAAAAAGCTATAAAAAATAATGTAAATCCTTAAAAACAAAAATGGAAGAATTTTCCCAGCAATTACTTAGTTCGCAGAGAATATGTCGAGACTGTGCCAGGCCTGAGGGGAACAATCCACCTCGAACGCATCAACTTTGCCAAGAACTTCATCCACCTTTCAAAACTACGACAACAAGAACCGTTATTGTCAATGCATTCAATGAAAATTATCATAAAAAACTTCCTTCTTATCAAAAATAATGTCTGCAACGTTCTTTTATTCCAGTGAAACTCCAACATTCAATCCTTTCTTTAATGTCACCTGACATGGAGATGAGTTCAAGTGAAAATGGAAATGAGTTGAGTTTCTTTTCCAGGAATGATCGTTCTCAGAGCAAGGAAAGAGGAAATGAAGCAAAACAAATGTTTGGCTTTGGAGGTCAAGATCCGCAGAATGATCTTCGTTCTCGTTCATGTGATTATAGTTTCCATCGGGAAATCTCAACAGAGAAAGGTTTAGTTTTCTCTCAGAATCAGCATGAAGAACAGAAAGATTCCTTCTCTGATTATAACGCCTTTCTGAATGAATTGATGTTTGATGTCTCTTCTCCATCGTCTGAATCATGTTTGAAGCAAGTCATGGTGTTGGAAGAAACACAAAACAAAAACAATGGTACTAAACCGAGCACAGAGTTGCGAGATCCGCCTCCGCTAACGTCGCTTCAGCTTTTGAACAGTTGCAGCGGTGGATTGAAACGCTTGAGCAGACAGACAAGTGAAGATCAAGGCGGAAAGGTTGTCAGCCAGGGACTTTCAACAGAAGAAATCATGAGAATTGCCGCGGCAAGGTTCATTCAATTCTCTACGGAAAGCTTTACAAACCCTTTTGCTCTTTCTCGTTATGGTTTTTCCATGGAGGAGGTGAAGAATATAGAGCTCGCAGAACTATTATTGTCTGCTGCCGAGAAAGTAGGCAATGAACAGTTCGAACGTGCGAGCAGATTGCTATACCAATTCGACTTGTTGGCTACCAATGGAGGAAATCCAGTTGAAAGAGTTGTGTATTATTTTGCTAAAGCTCTTCAAGAGAGGATTGATAGACTAACAGGAAGAACTAAACAAGTCGTGGAGAAGAAGCAGAAAGTTGGGATTAAGGAAGCACTAATTGCTCCAACACCAAACATCCTAGCATGTTATCAAGAACTTCCATTCCCGCAGGTTCCACACTTTTCTGGTGCACAAACTATTCTGGAGAGTGTGGCTGAAGCAAAGAAGATTCATGTGATTGATCTTGGAATCAATATTGGATTGCAAATAATAATCTTGATGCAAGCTTTGTTATCAAGAACCAATTGCCCACTTCAGCTTCTGAAGGTAACTGCAGTGTGGACTAGTTCAGAGCAATTAATGGAAACTGCGGCCAAGAGGTTGAAAGATTTTGCAGAGAGTATTGGCATGCCATTTTCTTTTCATTTAGTCATAGTCTCAGACATTCTAGAACTCAAAGAAGATAGCTTCACACTAGATGCCGATGAGAAAGTGGTAGTATACAGTGAATACCTTTTAATGACCTTGATTTCAATGCCTGATCGACTTGATAACTTGATGAGAGTGATCAGAAAACTCAATCCATGCGTAATGGTTGTTACTGAAGCTGAGCTGAACACAGCTTCACCAGCTTTTGTGAACAGATTTGTCGAAGCTCTCTTCTACTTCAGTGCATATTTCGACTCCTTCGAAGCTTGCCTGAAACGAGATGACCCAAACAGGTTGATGACAGAATCATTACAGCTAGGCGACGGGATCAGGAATATGATGGCTGCTGAAGGAGCGGAAAGGAGGATTAGATTTGTGAAGATCAGTGTATGGAGAGCATTCTTTCGCCGTTACAGAATGGTGGAGGTTGAACTCAGTAGATCATCTTTGAGTCAAGCAAATCTTTTACTCATGAAATTTGCTTGTGGAGA
>CANYCX013514751.1:0-11764 GCA_948193385.1 Breynia disticha f. nivosa
TCAATTGATCGATTGCATTTTAGGGAACAATTAATTATATTGCGTGTTGAACATTCATTATTAGTAATCCTAATCTGGAGTTGCGAAAGCCTAGGTTTAGGAAGGCTAATTAGATAGAATTAAGGTTCGTTTGGATAGAAATATACCAAACGACTTTGATGTGTTCGATGAAATGCTTAAGTGATTAATTCCTTGCCTAGTTTAGTGTACCACGAAAGTAGAACACTAGTTAGGTTTAAGGACGCAAGTTTGAGCATGCCGAAAGGGACTTTTAATTGAGGATAGCGCGAGAACACTAATCATTAATCTAATCCATTCGAGAAACCAAGTGTAGGTCTATTGTATTCTAGGAAAACCTGACGCTTTTACTTATTATATTTCAGCTTTCATTTCTTTGAAAGTTTTTATTAAATCATCGAAACAACCAATTACCATGTTTATTGCTTTATTTTGTTTCCTTTCTAGCACCGAATCATATTAGGTACATCGTTCCTCGAGAAATTCAATCCTGGGAGTTTACTTCCGAGGTAAAATTGCATCGATTCTAGTGCGCTTGCTAGAGCCGGTCAAAAATCCAACTCAAACTCTTCACCATTTATCCATCAATTTTGAGGTAATTAAAATTCATAAATTACTCAAATCATGGGCTACCAAATTCCATATATTTTCGGCCTCATTACTGTTCAATTAATTACTCATAACATTTTCATATATTTGCCAATACAAAGGCCCGAATATACAAATACCCAGTTTTATTTTTGATTTTTTGCGTGCGATCCTCTAAGTCCATTTAATATTGTCGGTAAAAATTATTAAGGTCATATATGCATTCTAGAAAGTCATTATGACAACCAAAATTACATGAAGATGTGATAGTATTCATTTGACCTAATGCAATCCTACATAGTCCCTTACCTTTAAATATTAGAATTAGCATAAGATATGGACTGAGTCATCTATATGTATTTCATCTGGGTATGGCTATACACTTCTCAGTTCACTGATTAACAGGCCATTGATATTTTTTCTCTCTCCTCGAGAGAGGTAATCCCTTCACTTGTCTCTTGCTCTCTAACATAAATCAGTGCATACCTAGTCATATCTATATTTTTCATCTTATTACTGACACATTAGGTGTATGTCAAAGTGCACACTACCCCATCTAGAGTTTGATAGAGATGTTAGGTCTAAAAACTCCTAAAGAGCTAGACGTAATTTCATATAGGTCACCGACACACGTTTCTGGATGCACAAGGTTAGTGACACAACCAGTGGCCTATGAAATGGAGGCATTGTTTTGAGAAACAAAGAACTTAACCTAGTTAAGTCTAGCTTTAAATAGCCCCAAGAATTAGTGGAGGATCTCTAGGATAGAGCTTCCCTCTAGTTTTATAATCCCTCCATAGGTAGATCAGTAGCCACATTGATGCAAATATTGTAAAGGAAGCAACACAAGATTTATTGGGACCTAATTTTTATTAAGTGGTAAGGTGCAAATTTAAAAAGCCTTATCCAAATTATATTGACAAGGAACCCTTCACAAGAGCTGTCAAAATCCTAGACTTTTTTGTGATGCCTAAATTTATTTTCTATTTATTCCTAATTATTATTAATTAACCAAAATCCATTTATAATAATTTTTTTCAATTAATATTACATCGCCTATTATCTAGAAAATAAATCTACACTTCTAAAACATTCATTTTTGTTCATTATATTTTTATTTTTATTCAAATTTCACTATATGACAATGCGAAAGAAACTAAATAAAAATCTTTACAAAACAACACATGAATTTTTGTAATCGATAAACACTTCTATAAAAATCCTTCCAATTTTGCACTGCCAACCTTGTATGTGGAACTCCTCACTTATCTATTAAATTCATAAAGAAAAATAAGGAAAATAGGAAGGAGTGAGTATATCTACTCAGTGAATATGTACGTCTCACCTCTACCTAACTATATAGAGCATAAGCCATTCGTCAATCATCACACAATCAATTATTTAGTGATCTTTCTTTAATCTGCTAAATTTATTAAGAAAACTCCTCTTTTGTCCACCATACATATTTATTCTTTTTAAACTACCATATTTCTTTTGAATCAAATACTCCTTCCATTTATTCCTAATACCATACCATTTAATGATTTAGCTACAATTACTCTTATACGCATCTAAGTTCCAATTTATGCTAATGATCACATGCAAAACCAGGTTATAATTCAAAGTTACAGAGCACTACATAAAACATCCTAAACATATTAACTATTTAATCATACAATTATTGTTCTTATATTAATAATTTAACAGATAATTTAAAATTTTTTATCTGTTTCCTATACTTTTGATAGTTGCACTTATTTTTTTGTATAGACATATTATACATGTATTACTTTTCTTTATAGATAGTTTACAACACAATCTAATATACCATTAGAACATAGATCGTGTTAGGCAACACATCCATGGGCTCGATCTAGTGTTGATCTACCACGTCCTCTTTTTTATTTAACATAGTCTTTGTATCAATCAAGCACGGCCTGTGTGAAAATTGTTGTAACCTATAATATAATCTATGCCTATAAACAATCATATCGTAATATGTAAACACTGCACAAATATATAATTTATCCTATTCACCGATCTGTCATTTACATATAACCTATATCACCAATATAAATTCTCACGCATATATCATCAACCAATACCAATAAGCAACTCAACCTGTACTATCATCAGCCATATCTATTTCTATCTGTCAACATACACAAGATTTACCAATATACAAACATAACATACAGTCATGCGTATGAACTAGTCTAACTGTAGTATTTGGGGTAGAGAGGGATGTTATGTAGCAAGAGCTGATCCACCTATGGATATCTGCGTAATCAACTCTGGCTAGCTACTTAATTCTATAAATAAAATATACGAATGCAGATTTTATGAGATGCGAGCTCAGTGAGTAATCAATTATTTAATAACCATAACAACATAAGCAATACTTATTCGTTTACTATAATTTCAAATTAGATCATTTTCCTATATTAATATCATGTGAACTATAATCGTAATCCCAATCGTATTTCAAAATAGCTCATAAAACCATATATACACATGTCAAACAACTGTATATACCCTCGTCTCCAGTAATAATCTCGCGTCTCCAATAATATTTGCCATCTCTGTATGATCTATCATATTATAAATAAAATCACCACCAACCAATCACCACCATAAATATCTCAACTTTGCCAAATAATATACATATCAATATACACACATATAAATAATTCTTCACGTACCTATTCGCATTTTGTTTCATATTTCGTCCACCTATTCGTAATTTGATCGCATATACATATACATTTCCATTTTAACATATTCATACATACATATATCTATTTTTGTATTTTACCATTTATTTGCGAATCATAACTAATAATTAACTGTATTTCAAAGTGACTTAGATTACTCATTTGGATATCAGTAATATTTGGAGCTCCTCTATACTCCAATCTTGATACTGTCGTCTTGACTGACATCCCATACGATCATGTACAATATATTCATATGTATGATTCTATATCAATTTTCTATTTTTATGAATTCATAGACAATTCTAATTATAAGCTAAATTGGAATTCAGTTCTCTATAAACACTATATAATTTTATAAATTTCTTACTATTTGCTCTGTGGATTTACTGTCCCAACTTAGCAAATCGATCCCCAATTTAGCCATATGCTCAATTGTATTTTCAGCTCAATTTTTGATCATATCTCACAAATCTCCCTTTTCACTCCCTTTCTTTTTCTCTCTCTAATTCTTCTATGCTCTCTCTCAACTCCCTTCTCTTTATTTTCTTTCTGCTGTCTACTTCCTTCTTCCATTGTCCTTTTGTAACTCCTAGCTTTACACATCCTACTCCAATTTTCGATCTCTCTACAATCTACCAAATTTACCAACTACGCGTGGTCACAACAAATTACACGTGGTAGCAGTCATAACACGTTTATTGGCAACAACCTGTATTCCACTTCGTGTAGTCTACCACTCCCTATACTCCATATATTTCTGTAAAAATTCTTTTATATATGTATACTCACTGTCTACTATATATCTACTCATAAATAACATGACATATACTTTAATTTATCTAATTCTTTCTTAATTATGTTGTGACACCCAAATTGATAAAACTCATTTTTTAATAAATTAGAATTTTGGCAACTATTTTTTTATATTTTAAAATAAGGAAGTAAACAAGAGGGAAAGAACGAGAATTAGTTTTCAGCCCATTAAAACAATGACTAGTGTTTGGTCAATCATAAAACCAGGAGAATAACGCAAAAGCTATGGAAGAACAATTTACCTAAAAATTTTGTAAATTACACCTATACTAAGGTTTGTATAGATAAAAAAAATATCAGAACCCTTTAAACTAAGGAGCTCGACCTTCTTTCAGTATCGCACCGCTAATCACCGCCAAAATGTAGTCCCTTTTCTAATATCTATCACTCTGAATGCATTTCACAAACACACATGCAAATGAGCATAAGATACCCAGTCAGTACACCTACAGCACTTACCAAAGTAGTTAATACATAAGTGCTCGTTGGTAAAGTGCTTTAGGTTTTTTCTATTTTAAGGAAAAAGGAATCATCCTAATTGAACATCTACTTCAAGTATGCATTAGTACGTTATTCATTGTAAGGAATCCTCATTCTTAATTGTTCCTTACCTCAGAGTCTCATAAGATGTTACTATGTTTCATCATCCGTCCTTTAAATTTATATTTCCTTACTGTTCAGTGCATGGGAATGTCTTAGGGAATGGTTTAGGTAACATGTTCTCTAGCCCGTTTCACCTTTCTGAAAGTTTTGTAAGTGAAATGGTTTGGGAAACAATTTGCACAACCTGTTCCCAAAGCCGTTTTGTCTCCACGAAAAGTCTTTAGAAGTGAAACGGTTTGCAGAACGGCTTATGCAAACCATTCTGGATCTCATTTTCCCGTCCAAAAGGTCTCTCGAAGTGGAACGGTTTGGGAAACGTTCTAAACAAATCATTTCCAAGACTGTTCTCTCCTGCTTCCTGCTGTTTTTATCAACTTAACACAATACACATAAATCAAAACAATCATCCAAGTTTACACTCATATAAACTAAACCACAACCATAATTTTCATACTTAATATTCACACCTTTACCATTCTATTAAGATTTCTTTAGGCCATTCTAGAACAATTCATTTTCATACCACGTTCACAATCCATAATATGAGTTAATGCATACTCTGCCCAATTCACTCAACAACCACTTACAAGTTTATCACTACGTTTATTCAGATATCATGTTCATAACCGAAGTTATATCAACTTGTCCTACGAGCCATACACAACCATCCATTACTACATTTCATTTTTTTGAAATTTCCTTTCGATCAAGAACACATACAAATTCATTTTCTTATTCATTCACATTATTTATATCTTTCATTCATAACATCAATATACATATAAGATCACAACTATCCAAGCCAACTTAATCCATTTCGTACCATTCATACCACCCATAATATACATTACTTTCATACACATATGTTCATCAATGAATATATCCACAACAAACACATATGCACCCATCGATAAGGGTCAAACCAAAATGTTCCATTAAATACCACAAAGCTTTCTTTTTCATCCATACCATCTCATTTAGCACAATGGATGCAATGCAATTGAAATTCTAAATGCTAATGCATTCCTACACAAACATGCCACATATCAATTCAAGTCAATTTAACTCGCGCAGGTAAACCATAAAATCCATAATATCATCCATGTACATGATCAACATGTCATTTTGGTGTTTTTGTCATAAATCAATACAACACATACACATATCAATAACATTCACCATTCTACATCATTCATCGGTAATTGCATGACATCCATTATCGAAATGCGTACAAACAATTTCATATGATCACAATAGATGCAAGACTAAAATGCTAATACATCACTTGTCGTGCAATGCATTCCCTGGGGACTCTTAACACTTCTCTTAGAGCTTTTGCTCTCTTTAATGTTCAATTGGGCTAATCCTTATTTTATTTCCATAAGTCGAGCTCTCACTCGGTTTTCCTCAGGCCCAGCCCGGCATCGACCTCTCGCTCTTTCATTTTGCTAATCCCCCTTTTATCTCAACAAAAAGAGCTAATGCTTTTTTGTTTACAATTAGGCTAATCCTTCTCTTTCGTTTTTCTTGAACGGAGCTCTTGCTTGGTTCCTTTCATTTTATTGGGCTAATGCCCCTTCTTTTCACAACGAAAACCATCTCGTTTTGCCTTTAAAATCTCATTGCATGAACATGCAATCATGCCAATGCAATGCCACAAATGACCTAAATAAATGCAAATCAATCATTTCCAATTTTATTCTCTATTTCACAATATCACATGTTTATGCATGTTCCACATCAATCATTTTATACTCGCATATAACACGGTTTCACCGTCACATAATCCAAACATTCAACACGAACACATTTCAAAACATAAGGATATTACAAGCAATACCCACATGCCTCAATATATAACAGTTCATATTTAAACCAAACATGCTTAACAAAGTTTGGCACCCCTAGTTCAATACATTATCATGTAAGTCATATTATCCATATGATATCCACATAACTTCATCTTTTAAGAATCATGCCATATATCACAATACGCACTTAGTAGCATTCTCTTATGAAGTCACCAATAACAACTATTTTCATAACACATAACTATCAAAAATTTTGTCCAACCATACTAAGGCATAAGTTCACATAATCTCCACTATTTACAATCCAATCAAGTTTTAGCACAAGTTCAAACACTATTAGCATTCACATCATCAATCTTTCAAATTTTCACGCATCAATTAAGAATTCACAAAAAGGTCTACACAATCTGCATACAAAGCAACATGTTCCTCATTTGCAATTTACATTCACATTACACATTATTTTCATCATTCACAAACGATGGTAAGTGTGATTCAGTACAACTACAATTAACCACACAAATGCAAGACATACAATGGTAAGTGTGATTTGGTGCAGTTACCTCGAATACCTCAAAGTTAGCTCCCGCTTTAACTCCGATCCAGATCCCAAATTCATTTCCTACATTATTTTGACCCACATTTCACATATTAAACACATATTTACACTCAACTCCACGTTTTTATTCTTATTTATTAAAAACCTCCAAATTACCCAAACCCTATACATCTTAATCTTTTCTAACCCTCATTTCCTTTGTTCATTTTAACCCACATTACCTCCATTAACATTAACTCATTCAAAACACAAAAAATTTCCGAAACCTAACTCAAAATCTCAGAAAATTGAACATAGATTTAGATCTTACCTTGGACTTTCAAAGAGAATTGTTGAGCACTCTCTTCCTTAAGCAAAATCCACAAGACCTTGGGGTTTTAGGGTTAGATTTAGTGTTTTTGGCCTCTAGGACGAAGGGTTCAAAGTGGGATAGAGAGGAAACCGGGTGGTTCTATTTTAGGGTTTTGAGTTCTCTTTCTATAAGCCGCGTGGATCAGTTTTACAAGCTGTCAAGTTGATTCAATTTGGCAAACAGTTTACCCAAACCGTTTGCCTACCTGTTTCAACTTTCTATCCATGCAAATTTAACTTTTTCATTATTTAAAATGGTTTGGGGAACGGTTTGAATAGGTCGTTTGCCACTATTTTTTTTACCATTTTCACATATTTTAGGTTATAATTTTTAGGGCATTACATATGTTAATCATTTTATTAATTAAAAACATTAGCATGTCAATGTTATGCTATGCGCGGTAGATCATGACTATGTGGTGTCGTGGCCACTTTGCATAGTCATGCGATGGTGTGCATAAATGCGTTGTCGCTAAGGAACTATGCGTAGTCGTGGCCACCACACGTAGTCTCACCTCACATAGTGTACTAGAACCCTGATGCATTTCACAACAAAACTCCCTAATTCAAACATTCACACTCAACTAATTTAACATTACCATCACAAATTCTCAATCCATCTTCACCACACATACAAGCAAGCATCAAACCATATAAAACCCTCTTATATGAACCTTCATATCTTAACATTCATATCAAGCAATTTCCACATAAAATATTGTCACACATTAATACCATGCCACTTATTTCACATTCATCTCACATTTCAAGAATTCATCTCACAATTATCATAACATACATTATTTATCGCATTTAGGTTCTTCTCTCTATTCTCAATACCACAATCATTTCAACATAACATAGCATAAGTTATAATAGGATTAGCATGATTCATGATTCTAAAACATTTTAATCAAAGCATACATCATATTATTCATACTTCTCAATGTTGCATGTTCATTCATTTCATGTGTGATGATCACAATCTAACATGTCACACATATTATATATATATATATATATCATTTGTTACATAACTCAATCTCAATGCCAAACGATGCATCATGATGTATGTTTTGCTTTTCTTTTCTCGCATCTCACTTCTCTCTTTCGTTACAGCCTTTGATGCTCTAAAATATCGCACGTTAATCGAAATCTTTCATACAATGATGCCTAATAATATATTATTTGTTCTTTATCTTGCGTGCATTGATGCCTATTCCTATGTGTCTATTAATACCTCTACATGCCTCTATATCCTTTGACACTTCTAATGTAAGATACACTTGACATCATGGTCATGATTTTCCTCCATAAAATGCTACAAGCCGAGCATAAAACACCAATCATTCACAATCATTATCACACATATACTCTTTTACTCACTTCATACCATTTACATCAGATATCTCTTTCCCTATAAAATGCTAAGAATCATAAACAACACAAGCATCAATCCACCATTCTCACACATTACACCATCCATTCAACAATTCAATATCAACCAAATAATTTACATCAAACATTTTATCAATTCGCGCAAAAACCATTGCATTATTTAGCACACCAACATTTATCAAACCCATACATACATACATACATACATACATACATGCAACCTCCATATCAACACCTTATAACATAAATATTACAATTAACATCATTTATCCACTATAAGATGAGCAAACAATGTCAATAATATAAGAGTGAATTCCATCAAATTTTCCAAGACAATCCAAGAAAAACTTTAAAATAAATGATGCATATGCACTATGACAATGCAAATGGGACTCGATCATAATCTTACTCATTTTCTTTTAATTGCACTCCCTGCATGAATCAATTAAGTCTATGGACATTCCTCTCATTCAGCCTTAAGCTCCATTTTTAATTGATCCTTAAGCTCCCAAAATTATTTGAGCCGTGACCTCCATTTTCAATCAAGTCTTAAGCTCCCGTTTGTTATTTTAGCCTTAATATCCATTTTCAATTAAGCCTTAACCTACTATTTTAATTTAAGCCTTTAGCTCTAATCCTATGAGCCTTAAGCTCGTCTAATGGCCACCTATAAGTCTTAAGCTTCTCTACCCCATTCAGTCTTAAGCTCCATTTTTTTTGTTTTTAAGCCTTAAGCTCCCAGTAGTCCCATTTCACACACCTTATGTCACGTAACTACATACAATGCATGAAAATATGATGATACCATTTCATATAAGTATTCTCAATAATTTCAAACAAACCACATACCTATTATCACACAATCACCATTCATTAATCATGCCATATTCAGAAATACGCATTTAGCAAGTCACACCAACATTCATAATCCACACAAGCAAAGTTCTTAATTCGTAATTTTAATCATCATAACCACTAACCACATCAATTATCAATAACACAATAATAATATACAATTATGCACCATATTATTCTTCCTTACCTCTAACACCAAACCTAATATACAACCACATCAAACACATTTAGGCAAAACATTCAAATCGTTCCAAATAATATTTTTACCAATAAATATAAAAATCAATCAAGTTGTATGCAATTAACAATCAAATATATAAAAATCAAATATAGAAACAATCGATTATACACTATATAGTTAAATAAGCAAGAAAGCCACACACTCACCACCAATCTGTTCTATGTTTGCTCCTCCAAAAATTATTCCTGAATTCCTTCTTTCTCGGCTCCTATTTAATAATTATAAAAATTCCACATTAATACTCGAAACATCAAGTTTACTATTTATATATTTTTCATTTAAGCCCTTACTAGTCGTTATTTGTCTTTTTTATTTCTTACTCAACTCACATGAACCATGTCTTAAATTTTATAAATTTTAGTTCCACCTTCTTTTTCTTCCTCACTCAAGTCTTTCCCAAAGAAAAACTATTATTCTAGCTCTTCCCATTTCCATCTATTCAATTCGTACTACAATTTAACAACACTTCTTACCTTTCCACATTCCCCTCATATACTTAACTATTCCTAAGTTTCCATCTTTCTTTTTTTTGTATGACCCACGAATCCTACTTTGGTTCCTTACACCTACAACATTTTTCTTCACTATCCCTCTAGTTTAGCACTTAACAAGTGTTCATTCTCTGCCTAAACATTTTTAAGAAAAACCTCACTCTATTCCATACATTCTCATATAACTTAATATAAGATGAATTGGAGAAATGAAAGTCCAAATGTTTACCTTGTGAGTGAGTGTCTTAGGATTGAATGTCTCGATTGCTTCTTTAAAGAGGCCAAAATCAAGCATGTAAGGCTTAATGGTGGGTGTTTTTGAGTGTTGAAATGATTCTAGGGTTTGGATTTTCCTTAATTTGACAGATCAGAAGAGTTCACATGATGGCAAAAGACTATAGAACGTTAAATTTTTTATTTCTCATCCAGAACTCTATATTTTTATACCACAATTATTTAAGATAATCATTTTAAATTTTAAATTGTTGTTCTTATCATTATTATTATTTTAAAATATTGGGGGCATTACATTTTCTCTTTTCTTTTTTAAGCAAAATTGATAGCCCAAAGTGGAAAATGTATAAAGGTTCACCACACTTTGTGGAGAGTTTGTTTTAGCTTTTAAAATTACCAAAACATGTTGCAAATGCTTTTCTATATTTCACGCATATTTATTGCCTTTCTTGGTATGTTTCTCTACTCAAAGGCTCAATTTTTAATTCTCAAATCATGAAGATGTTATTTCTTACACAATCATGAACATCTTCATCATACATTCATTTCATTTTTTTCCACTTACTCACAATCAAAATTCACAATCAATCCACAACGTATAGACCCCATTGCAACAACATGCAATTCACCAATTCGCAACTCTTAACCAAAACATATATTGAGTCATCATATACGTATATTCATTTAAGAATATGACCAACACATTACTTTCATTCTAAGGCAACTTAACATACAAATTTCTCTACTCACACAAAAATAGATCCACACACGTACGTACATACCTCATTCCATTCCTAACCACATATCATATTCCTCATTATCCTTATCAGATCACAAATCACAACATACCTCCACAAGCACAAGTTCAACTAGATCATATAAGCACTCACAATCACACCACTACATAACCATGCAAGATTATACACATTCTATATAACACATACAAGAGCACATGTTAATCATTCACACGGCATGCTCATATCATAACCATAACACACAAACATTCTTTTCCATACAACCAATAACATGTATGCATAATAAATGCAAGAGAAATGCTAATGCATTTCCACATAACATATGCCTCG
>CANYCX013514975.1:0-13312 GCA_948193385.1 Breynia disticha f. nivosa
CGTTATTTAACATTATATCACATTATACAACGTTTCACATCATACATTACTAACCGTTATATCATATGTCGAATACCACAACTTCAGCAAAAAACATGTCTGATAACGTTATATAACATGATATAACGTTTTATATCAAATATTACACAATGTAAGAGAATTTCAGCAAACATTTCGACTAACACAACTTCAGTTTTAAATCAAGTCAGTATGCAGGTCTGATTGCCATATAAAGCGAACATAAGAGATAAACTACCCAACACAACCATACAACACCACACAACCCCAAAAAAAACCAAAAACACCGATTACCTTAATCTTGGTCTCGTCCCTTTTGCGTTTCAGCTGTGCTTTGGATGATGCCATTTGAGTCCAAGAACGAGAGACAGAAAGTGTTTTCAGAGAGTCAAAAGAAAAGAAAGTGATTTCTTTTCTTTTGAGTTCAAGAACGAGAGAGAAAGTCAAGAACAGATTGTGGCGGAAACACTCAGAAAGTGGGAGAGAGGACGAGAGAGAGAAAGTCAGGGAGTTATTGAATTGTGGCGGAAAGTGGGAGAGAGAAAGTGTCAATTCTCCTGTGCTCACTCTTCCCAATATTGACATGTCAGTTTTCAAATTTCAAACTTCAGTAACAGATTTGGTTATAAATAGGTATTTATTAGGGTTCATGGGTATTTTTGGATAGTTTGACCCAAAGCTATCCAACTACAAAATTGTTCCACAAAAGTGGATACAAACCGTAATTACTACCATAATTAATCCATCTAAAAATCCCAAACTTTACGAATGGGCCCAATAAAAGCAGAGGTATCATGAAGCCCAATTATATAACGACGTCGTGTTAATTGCAAAGACACGCGGAAGCAAGTCGTGGCGGCATGAGTCAGGAGAAGCAACGCGTGTCAGAAAATGAATGGAGGAAAGACATGGGATGGGGTAGCATAGAGTGACAGACGTTGAAATGAAAGACACGCAAAGGACCCAGGAAAAGGCTTTCACACTTTCTGTGTCACAGCCCATTCATTCAAACCTAAATTAAAAATAAAATAAAATAAAAAGTTATCTTTATCACCACCATTTCACTCTCTCTCTTTCTCTCTCTCTCTAGCCCTAGATTTTCTCTCTATTTCTTTACCCTATTTTCTCGTCAAAATGGTATGCAATTCGATTACTCATTTCTCTACTCAACTCTTATTTTGTTGATTTGAAGTATTTTGCCGTATTATTGAAAATTAATTTTCAGAGAGAATCTGTGATCTGAATTGTAGTGATCTGATGATGATTATTGTGGTTTCTGATTGTATTTGTTGGATTTTTCAGATGTGGATTTTTTATGTGACTTATTAGTGGATTTTTTTAATATTGGTCGGTTTATATGTTTATTTAATTGGTTATTGGTTTTGCGATATTTAGTGCGTGTGTTAGTTTTTTGGTGTGGGATATGTTGTGAGTTTTTGTTAATTTGTATTTGAAACTGTGTCGTTTAGTCGGTTCATGTGTATAGGAAGTGTAGATTGTCCGGCACCTATTTGCAAGATCCAAATATATTGTGTGGCTTTGCTTTGATTTGATTGAAGATAAAAGTCTGCTGATTGCATGTACTCTTAGAATGTATATGAAACATAGAATTTGTGGATTTGAATGTTCTTTAATGCATATTTTTCACTCAATCAATTGGATTAAGGCTTTTATTAATCTTGACTAGTGATCTGTGACTTCATCAATCACCTTCTTTTGCTTCTGCGAATTTACAATGTTAGAAATGTTCTTATTCAATAATGCTACATTCCTGCTAGTGAACCTTGTGATGAAACAATTAGTCCTTGTTAGGATTTCTCAAGCTTATTCTATGATTCATTGAACCTTAAATTGGTTGATTCATTCATTCGCTGCTTACTGTATTTCTCTTTGCAGGCAAACGCAGCTTCTGGGATGGCCGTGCATGATGACTGCAAGCTCAAGTTCTTAGAATTGAAGGCGAAAAGAACATACCGTTTCATTGTCTTCAAGATTGAAGAAAAGCAAAAGCAGGTGGTTGTGGAAAAAGTTGGCCAGCCTACTGAAAGTTACGAGGCTTTCTCTGCTAGCCTCCCAGCCGATGAATGCCGATATGCTGTGTATGATTTTGATTATGTGACTGAGGAAAATTGCCAAAAGAGCCGGATTGTTTTCATTGCTTGGTAGTCTATGTTTGTTCCCGATGGTTAATTTATTTATTTATTTTTGCGACGCCTGCTTCAATTTCTCACATTTCAGTGATTCTTTTTGACTTTTTACCCCTGTTTTATGGTTGAACTTGTGCATGAAGGTCCCCCGATACATCAAAGGTTAGAAGCAAGATGATTTATGCAAGTTCCAAGGACAGGTTTAAGAGAGAGTTAGATGGTATTCAGATAGAGTTGCAAGCTACTGATCCTACCGAGATGGGTCTCGATGTTATGAGAAGCAGATCAAATTAAACAAAGAGGTGATACTATCTGGACTACCAAAAGTGTTGTTTATATAAATTGAAACCTAGAATTGTTCATTTTAAGTTGTGTCCTACACTTATCACATTTGTGGATTCATTGGGGGACTAGTATCTCCTGCCAGTGTGATATTTGCACACAGTTATATGATGGTTTGTCGGGGTATAGATCCCAGTTTGGTTTGTTTTGGATCCTTAAGATGTTGTCTGGTATTGAGGCTTTTCATATATTGCTCCTTTTTCTCTTTTGGTTTTAACGTTTCTAATTGAGATGGCTACTTCAGCATAATTATTTCACATGGATAAGAAACCTGTTCAGCCATCAAATTGGAAATTTCCTTTGATTTGAGGAAGTCAAACAAAATCCACAATTTGGTTTTGTTTGATTTGCGACTTTGTAATGAAGCAATTTCCATTTGCCTGGTCTTGATTGAGTGAGTCCAAGATTTAAATTTTGTCGCCGTCTCCGCTTTCCCACCAAACCCAAGTGTTCTTTCGGACAATTATAGTATAAGAGCTTATATCTAACACAAACATTACGAAGAAGCAATAAAACTATACTCTCTTTTTTTCTCTCATAGGAAGGCCTGAAAAGCTTGTACTTGTCCATTGGAGTTTCAAGCCTGGTATCGTTATTCGTGGTCATGTGGTTGTTAAAGAGTTGAAGTTCCATATGCATGTTGTGTCTCATACTCCCATCTCATATTTATATTTTTTTACTAAAGAAAAAATATATTTTTTAATGACAGGACTTTGACAATTTCGATGGATTTTGTAATTGATAGGTTTATTGTATACTAGAAACAAAGGCAGTATACACTATTCTATATTAAATGCTCTGTATGTATTATGGTCTTTCTCCTTTCTTAGTAATCATGTTATCATATTTTCCTACACGACTTACTCATGACCATCTTGGATTACTGTTAGAAAGAGTTGTAGCCGTACAAGGGACAACAACGAATAGTAACAAAATGGACAAGGAACAATGATTAATAGTAACAGAATGGTTAAAGTAGACACCAAAGACTAGAAAGGAAATTGAAGAATTAAGAATATTGTCCCAACTGTTTAGATTGTATCTAAAAACTATGTTGTATCCTCATCCCTTTTAGGATTTCAGAAAGAAAAAATAACTTCAGAAAGTCATAAGAGAATGTTTTAATCTGAAATCTACCTTGTTTTTCCTTTACAAAATGAAGTCTTATATAGCTTCCAAGAGTACAAAGGAAGCTAAGTAGATTGGGACACTGTCCACTAGCTTGTGGTACATGCTTTATAAAACTAAAATTAAAATGTAAAATTACAGTCAAAATACAGCTGATTGTGACTCAAAAGTAAATAGTAAAAGCATGTGATCTTATCTGATCACTTACAAAAGTTAAAAAGGAAAAGACACAAAGTCATACAGCTGACTTTCAATACACGCTAAGCAATCTGGACCACTACTTTTAAAAAGAAAAAAATAATATTATCTAAAAAAAATTCAAAGTAGTGACTCATACAAATTGTCAAATGATACAACAAATCTTTTTAGAAAGTAGATTTTCCTATGTGCTAAGCTACAGGTCATTGTTTATCTTGATTCGAGTGTCTTCTTCAATTTGTTCATAGACAAAATGATCATCATGAAAGAATGTAAAATAATCTATGTATTGATTGAGAAGTAGGAAACATTCAAATGTCACATATTTAGTTCACGAATGCATAAATTATATATTTATCAATACTTTATTTAAATTGAAACGGATAGAATTTTATTATTTTCATTGAAATATAAAATAATGCAATATTCGCTTAATAGAAATTTAAATTTATAAATATACAATAATAATAAATTGCGATAATAGAAGCATCCAAAGGGTCCATAGCTCAGTGGTAGAGCATTTGACTGCAGATCAAGAGGTCACCGGTTCGATCCCGGTTGGGCCCTTTTTTGATGATTCAATTTAGGATTATTTACACCTGTACGTATTTTAGTTTTTTTATTACAAAATTTTCATTTTTATTTTTAGTTTTCAGAAGAAATTTTTTAATTGCATTTTATCTTTTCCTTTTACACTTTATACGATGGAGTGCTCATCTTCCTTCTTTTTTCTTTTCTTCACCGAACTCTCATTCCCTCTCTTGTTCTCTATTTTATTTTTCTTCTTTTTATGATCTAAAGACAACTTTCAACAACCAAAATCCTTCACTCATTTTTATATCACCCTAACTATTGATGGGTTTACATGTAGTGATGATCTAAGTCATTCTTTCAAGCTGTGAATCGTGGGTTGGTCTTACGAGATTTCAGCAAAAAATTATATATGAACAGTAGGGCTAGGAAGAAATTTATCGTGGATTGAAGTTTTAGCTTATCTCATTTTTTGGGTTTTCTGATTTTTCTGTCGTTTTATGCATCTGTGATGTGTAGAACATAAAATTTGAGCTCAATGTGGTGTGGTGATTAACTTATATTTCATTTATTATGTTGTTTAGATAATAGTGAATAGGGTGTAGATTCTAAGAGAGAAGAAGGAGAAAGATGTTTGGGGTGGGTTTGTGAGAGAAGGAGAAGGAAACCTTTGAGTGATAAGTGATAGAGAGAAGAAAAAAATATAGAGGATACAAATAAATAAATTAAATTGAAAAAAATTTTCAGTTTTAAATAGTTTGTAAATAAACAATGAAACATGAGTATGAATGTATAGAGACAATTACAAGCACGTCCAGTTCAGTTGTTTCTTCATCTGTATCAAATTTTCATGGACAGCGTACGAAATATAAAAAAAGAAACAAAATTTGTTGATTTTTTTGTTTTTAGAATATTATGTAATTAATAAATAAAACATGGGTAAATATGTTATTAGCCCTTGAATCTATCTTTTGGGACGGATTTGTCTTCCAAATAAAATTCCCGTTTTGGTTTTTCTTATTTCTAACTCAACTGATATTGCAACCACTGCAATTAATTAATTAACAACAATATCACTATAAACATATGTGTCTGTTTGGTATTGCTGTTGAAAATTGTTATTGCTATTGAAAAAAGTGTTATTTTTTAAAATTACTGTTAGAAAAATTAGACAACTGTTTGGTAACGTATTATGCAAAAATTACTGTTAACTATAAAAATATTTTAAAATTATGATAAAAATATTCTTTTAAATTATCTAAATGCTAAAAATATAAATTAAAAAGAAAATACTAAAATTAATTTTATAATTTTTAAATAATATTTGTTTTTATTTTGAAAATAATAATTAATATTTTAAATTAATTTTTTTATCATAAAATTATATGTTAAAATATATTAGATTTTATAAAAATTAAATTAGAATTAAAAATATTCTGTTAAGAAAAGGAAGAATTATGTTTAAAAGCAAAAAATTACTTTTTGAAAAAACATCAAATAGTATCTTTTTAAAGAAAAAAGTTTTTTTTGCTAAAAACACTTTTAATAAAAGTAGCTTTTTACTGTTTACCAATCACCCAAAACTGTTTTTGGTAGCCAAAAACTGTTGTAGCTTTTGTAAACAGCAATACCAAAACGCACTCATAGTAATTGCTAACAGCAGTACCTGTGCGATGCGACAGAGTACTATGTATATCGATTGTAGGATGAATTGATAGAATTGGTGGGTCGGCTTTATATATTGATAATGCGATTTAGTTATAAAATAAGATTTAAAGTTTAATTTTAATTTTAAATTTTAAATAAATTCTAGTACAATTAAGACTATGTGTGCTATCACAATTAAAATTGTACAGACAAGATGTTATTGTGCACAATTTTAATCGTACTAAAACAAATAATAATAATAATAATAATAATAATAATAATAATAATAGTAATAATAATAATAATAATTTTACCAAAAAATAATAATTATTATTATTATATATTTATATATAATATAATATTACCTTTCTTCTAAATTAGTATATATATATATATAGATATAGAAACTGCAATTCTTTCGATTTTGTCTAATATTGAATTGATGCATTAAAGAAATCCCACTTTTTTTTTATTACACAGCTTCATATATTTTTCAAAAAGTACACTTTTTAAGAATTACACTCTCCAAAAAGTGTAACAAAACATTACTTGTTTCAATCTAATATTTTTTACAAGTATAATTACTTTGTTTTTTTAAAAAATATTTTTAACAAAACAATTATGTAACCGAAGGTAATATTACTCCTAAAAAACAAATGTACTTTTGTTAAAAAGGGCTAAATTAATCTATGCAATTAATTTCAGTAAAATACTACTTTCAACAGTTGTTACAACTAAATTTAAATTTTAATCCACTTTTCTTTAGTTAATATGAAACATCCACAATTAAATCCAAGAAAAGGAACTGCATTAAATTTTCTTTGCTTGTTTTTTGATAAATCTTATGTAGGTAAAAAAAAATCAAAAAAATGTGAGAATTTTAAATATATAAATTTTAATAGATAAAACTGAATTTATTTGAGGAAAATAAGAATAATTTTACAATCAAAAAAATAAAATTTATAAGTTATACTTCTGCTAGTTTACCTAAGAAATTATCTTCCCTTATATTCAAAAAATGAGAGTTTTATTTCTCATGAAGTACAATCTTATTTTTAACCAAGTCAACAAATTTTTTTTTTATTTCGTGGTAAGTTGCATTTTCTTACTCTAAATAAAATGATATAAAACATTAAGAATTCGACAAAACAAAAGGATCTTAATTTCCACGACATCTTACACATCTGCTGCGCCTGCACTGCTACAACAATACATACAATCATGGCTGGCGTAAGCGAACCTGAGGCCACAGCTTCAATCCCTAAAGTAAGCCAAGTTGGTCAAAAATGGGAAGGAATAGAGACCTTCACTACTCACCTCTTTAAGGAGTAATGAATACTTTAGAACGCCAGGATAGAGCCTCCAATGTCTGCGATTCAGTTCTTATTTTCCTTACGTAATGCTCCAAAGAATGTGCTTGTTCATTTAAGATATCACTAGACGAAGTCTCTTCGCCCAGTTTGACTGCTGCCATCTGGGAAACTTGGAAATTCTCAGCAACCCGTTGGAGCTTTCTTGCGAGTTCTTCCCCACCAAGCATTACAAGACAAACCAACAAAGAACCAAGCTCTCGCTTCGCTCCTTCTGTTGGGGACATTCCCTTCAGGTGCTCTATAAGAGCCATCTCCTCCCCAGGGCTACAATATCATCAAGTTTGTTCATGTTCATATTCGATCGAGGGAATCAAGAAAAGGATGCAAATAAATTTGATAATAAGGATGCAAACCAAAATACCTTCCGGGTCGAATTCTCCCTCTACTCCTCTGGCGCCTTGCTTCTCTTGCTTTGCTTGTGACACTTGAAGTTACAGATGCAGTAGAGCCCTTCCTTGTCCTGTTCACCAAACAAAGCATCCATTTTATGCAGGAACCAAAACAAGGATAAAAGGTGGCATATAATTGTCGTGACTCGTCTTTTTCCATTCTTCAGAAGTGAAGATGGGTCGACAAGTATGATTACAAGACTAAATACAATAAACTTTAAAATAGAGCAGATTAAAGAAAAGCATATCACACATGAATAAGAAAGATCATGAAAAAGTAGCAAAAACTATATCATCTTGACCAGTAATTAAAGCTTTCAAAAACACAATTGAAATGATGGAAAGTGCAAGAATAAATACCCTGTGGTGTATGCACTCATTCCACTGAAATTGCTGCTCGTTTCTGAAGCAGTATCATCATCAAAATCATTCACAGACCTTTCCTCTGACTGAAGCTTTGCAGCAAGCAGTAATCTTCTCTGTCGGACAGCTAAGTAGCGAGTCAGGTACTTCCCTACTTTCTCTAATCCTTCCTCATATTCACCAATTAGAGTATTTGCACATTCTAAGGATGCATTTTTCACTTCTGAGATCAAATCCTCTCGTTTGTGCTTAAAAGCAATCCTCAAAGCTTCCTCCCACTCCCGTGCAATAATTAACAAACCAATCCCATTATTAATATCTCCACAATATTCCAGGGCAACTTTTGCTGCTTCCCCTGGCTTTCCCAGTGCTTGAAGTTCCTCACAAAGTTCATAAGCTAGCTGCAATATCTCATTTTCTCCCATTTTAAGAAGACCAGCAACTGTAAGCTCCTCTCTCCAATTGCCACAAGAACGATAAGCCTTTGCAGCCTTCTCTAAACTGGAACAGCAAAGATAAATTGTTGCAGCATCCATGTAACATTTTACATCATTAAGATAGTCACCCCAGGCTTCAAGGACCTCTGTCCTCTTCATCGGATCAGTGATCAGTTGAAGACCCAGAGGAAAGAGTTGAGGATTCTTTTTCAGGAGATTCATACAATCTGAAAAATAGGCCTCACCAGCTGAAACAATGTGTTTGAGGGCACTCTCAAATCTGCGTAACTTGAGGTCAATATTGTACCGCATTATGAGACTTGGCATGCGCTCCAACTCCTGCAAATAAGGAAGAAACTCCTTTGGATCTCGTTGTGAGTTCAATGCCACAATAGCTGCTAGGTTCAAATCATATAAGCCCAAGGCAGCTTCAAATACAGCCTCAGAATCTGACAGCCACAAAAGATGTTTCAAAGCTTCTTCAGCAGAAGGGAAGGATGATTTCCTTGGGTCATCAGAACCCGAAAGTTCCAATTCACGAATAGTTTTTATTCTCTCCAGAGCTTCTTCAAGAAGCGGAGCATCACTGTGAGCTAGGGTTGTCAGAATGCAAAGTTCCCTCGAAGGGCTTTCAAGGATGTGTTCGTCAAGAGCCTTTTTAATTGCCAAAAGCACAGAAGAGACCTTGTTATTAGCATCAAGAGCCCTCACATCCTGGGCATGTACACCTGAACCACCATTCCGGAAAGGTAATGATATGTAGTGTTTGTACAATTTCTCCATAATGTTTTCATTCTTTATAGCACAGACAAACTCAGTAATGTGGCTTAAATTTTTAACCTGCTTGACAAATTCTGAAGCCAAAAGAATAAATGCTTGCCATCCACAATGATCGACAATGACATTAAAATCTATTCTATGCTTCCTCACCAAAAGAAATGCATCTCTAAAGCGTTTTTCAACTAAAGCATTGATAATTGATGCAAGGACCAATTTCCTTGGATAAATGCACTCTAAGTTTCCTCGAGTTGTTTGCATTATGACTGTAGCAGCATCACCGTGCAGAACACCAACAATTTTGGCGCCTCTTTCCCATATATTTATGTATTTTACAGTTTCTTCTTCCCTTCTTCTGTTACTTGCATGGACAAAATTATTGTACTTTTCTACTGTTTCTCCAGACAGTATATCATCAACATCCACAATGAAAAGTAAATCCTGTTTGGTGGCGAGAATCAAATGTGTGATCACTTGGTTCGCCAAATTTGAATAGAAAGAGAAACTACTACAATTATTACATAGTACTTTCCCATCAACTTGCAGCCTTCCAATCTCATCGAGTCCAAATAGCATAGGCTTTGATGATCCACTTTTACTGACAAGAGCCACCTTCAACCAAGGACAAGATGAAAGAAAAGCCAGATTACTATATTTCCTAGTGCCCCCGCCAATGGCAGCAAAGCCAGCCTTCGATGCATATTCAAAGATCTCACCACCATCATACTGCACATAAGCTGAACAAATTGTAGTGGGGTTTGGAGCTATCCCTATAACTATCCTTTCCAAACGGTTAATGTGGGAGATTTTCGCATCCCATCCTGATCCCCCCACCAAACCTGCGACACGGTCCTCAGAACACAACAACTCAATTTCCTGCAAATAAAATCCACAAAGTCCATCCTTATCCAATGATGTGTACTTCACAGGATGACTATGACTGAAGCCGTGATGAGAAACAGCAAGAAGAATACGCGAATCCAACCACTTTATCTGTACAAGAAACCCAAGAGCTATCTCTGAATTGGTAACATCAACGGTAAATTCTTTATCTTCAAGTTCTTTCCATGAATCAGGATCAGGAAGTTCCACCACAGACAGAGAACCATCTGATAAAACTGCAGCCACACTGTTCTTACAATTCCTGGAATACAAGGATACATCACGTACTGCACTTGTAAAATTTAGGCTAAATAAATAAAGTGGAGGTGGAATAAGGGACAAAGTAAGAGGAGTCACATGTATCTTTGAGCCATCAATGACCAATGCAATAGAGTTGTCCATCACAGCACTAACCCAAATGAAGTTATAAACAGTAACCTGCCCCTTTAGGGTCCAACAAAACAATTGAAATGGCTTTATCGGATCCCACATGAATCTAACTCCATCCTCCCTTGGGTATCTGATTTCGTGTTTTAGGTACCAATGATTATTACTAAAAGACCAAATCTTGATAACATCATATCCATCACATCTAACAACAGCCGCAAGAAGATCAGAACTACAATTCCACTTAAGGACCTCGACTTTTGCATTCACAGATTCATTTATACTAAAAGTGCTCCGCATCAACCCATTCCTCTCATAAAAAACAACTTCTGGACATTTATTCTCTGCTCTTTTGTCATAAACAGCAGCAATTTTCGCTCCACTAGGCATCCACACCAAAACCGTCCCCATAAAGGCCTCACAACCAGAATCAGAATGTAATGCACCTGAATCCCGCTCCCAAACCTTTATCCTCCTATTCAACTCACTCAATGTAGCCAAATACTTCCCATCACCACGCCATGACACAGAACTCTCAGACACTCCATCTGAGCCAATCAATTACAAAATTGTTCACAAATCAATACATTCTCACAACCAAAGCACAAATGACCACAAATAGCATTGTTAACCAGCATATAGCATTCAAGCCCTCATAGTAATAAAAAAGCAACATATGTAAGGCTTAATATTCTCATATTGAATGGATAAATATTAAATATATATGCATTGGAACACACTAGCTGTTATTATGAAGTATGAATACAATCAAACAAGCGGATATTGTATTTTGTATGGTTGTGTCAGCATAAGCAGATAAATATGTGCACTCAAGCAAATTAATACATTCTTGCAACAAAAAGAACACAACATTACTGAAACACTAAGAGTTGAGGCCCTTACTTAAGTCAGCTTCATCAATCTCATTCTCATATAAAACATCCCAATCATGAGTCATAACCAACAGTCTCCCCAATCCCGTCATGATGGCAAACAAGTCCCCATCGGGACTAGGGTTGACACTCTTGACACCTCCATCAACACGCCCAACTATTTCAGTGACATCATCATCAACAGAATGAAGAATCAAAAGGCCGTTATTCGTTCCAATAATCAACGATTCCTTCTCGATAACGTAATCGAACGACGTCACAAAATCATCACTTTCGAGCTCAAAGGGATGAACCTGGAAAGACGAGGAGACGTCGTTTGCGTTCTGGAAAAAAGGAGAGGTGGTTCAGTAAGTAGAGTTAGAGAAGTGTTGTAATGAGAGAGAGGATACCTGGAAAGTGTAGATGAGGTTGGAGGAAGTGACGAAGAAGAGACGGTTGCGCTCGACATCCAAGGTAGAGAAGAGAATGGAGTCTTGATCGGATTGGATAGAGAGGTTTAGAGAGAGGCATGAGTAGAGTTTTAGGTTATTCATTTTGTGTTAGTGTTGGGGTTTTGGAGGGTTTAAAAGAGGAAGTTCGGAGGGCGCTGATGATGCTGTCTTCTACTTCTTAACCCTTTACTATTAGAGCAAGTGAGCAGCTTCAATGGACCCCCAAATTCCAAATTCAGGATCAAAAGGACTTCAATATATCCCAAATTTAATTCTAAAATTTGAGATCATAAATAGTGTAATTTTTAATTAGGGATCATATTATATTCATAATTCTAAAATTTAAAATCAATATATTTTAATATATTGTATAATTATTTAATTTTTTTAATTATATTTATAATTAAATTTATATTAATAATAATTTATATTTATAATTATTATTAGTTGATTTTTATATTTATTTTTTAATAATAAAGATATATTATTAAGTAAAATAATTAATTATAAATATGAACTATAATATAATAAAGTATATTAAATATAAATATTTGAAATATGTAATAAAAATTTATATAATAAAAATTAATAATAATAATAATAAAATAACAATAATAACAATATTAATAAGATAACATAAATATTTTTGACAATAAAACATAGTTAAAAAATTTTAATTAAAGCTAATACAATTTAACTAATTGTATTACTATAATTATCTAATGTATCAAGTTAATTAATAAAATGAATAATAATTAAATTAGTAATAATAATAATAATAATAATAATAATAATAATATTATTATTATTATTATTATGTAAAATATTGTAATAATATTTTATATTAGGATCAAATTTAGAATTATATATTGGAGTAAAATTTACTGTAGCAATCTCAAATTTGAAATTTAGGATTAAAATTTGAAATCATGTGTTGGAGATGGGCTAAATTTATATTATATTTTTCCCAAATCTACAACTTCCTTAATATGACGACTCGTTAATAAACCATCTGATTTTTTATAAAATTTTAGGGCTGGTTTAAATAAACAAATTGAGCTTCCATACTTAAATATTTATAAGTTCATGAATATACTTATTTAAAATTTATTTATAAGTAAATTTTATAACTATAAAGGTATATACAATATGAAGCATAAAAAATATCTTAATTTATTTTAGATAAGTAAATACAACTATAATTTTTTATTTGAAAAATAAATTTCAAAGACTTGTATATTAATTTGTATTAGTTGATTAGTCCAAAAATTAATTTTTATGTCATTATTAATTATAATATTTTAATATAATATACAATTTTATACAAATATTGTAATTTTAAAACAAAATTACATATATTTTTTTTCTA
>CANYCX013515335.1:0-14370 GCA_948193385.1 Breynia disticha f. nivosa
TGGTTATTCAATGCTTTGTAAAAATGCTAATGTATGCTAATGTGTGTTTAGGGTCTAAATATTTATTATGGAAAGGAATGAATGCAAATGATGATTTAAAAGATGATAAAATGCATGTTGTATGATATGGAATGTATATGAATAGATGTTAAGTGTATGGAATATGTTAAGATATGCTGAAATGTGACTCCAGCTGGTAGGAACGGGCATGGAAACGGCTACTGGAACCGTTTCAATAGTCGTTCCAGCCTTGCTGTGGAACAGGGAAGGGGGAACGGCCTAGTGAACGGCCTGGCAATCCATTCACGTAGCCGTTCACATGGCCCTGGCAGGCTGAATTGGTTTGTTTTGAAAGGTCAAGGATTTCCATAATGAATCTAACGTACAATACATACATCCGGCATTACGAGATGCTGACGAAGACACGTCTCGTGTTTTCTGGAAAAATCAGAAACCAAATATGCCAAGTTTTCGTTTAGTACGTCCTCGTACTGGGTTAGCACGACCTCGTGTTAACGTCTGATTCTTCCTACGCTGCATTTTAAGGAAGAAATACGAATCAAATGTGAACGTTTATAAGTTGAAACTTATATTCAAGTGTAAAGAGCTTACTGAGTATTGAAAAATACTCATTCTATTGTATGTATTGTCTAAATGTTGCTCAGGACGTAGATAGCTACTGTTGGACAGGATTTTGTTGTGATATGACGTGCCAGAGCGATATCATCCGAGGTCAAGCTCCATATTTTGGGATTTCTACTTTTGTACTTTTGTACTTCATGTGTATATATTCTATATACATTTTGAGTTTGAAAGATTTTCAAACGTCTTTACGTTTCCGCTGTAAATGTTTTATATCGTTTATGAAAATGGGCCAAGGTTTTGGTTGACAAATTGTTTACTTTCTCTCTCCTCACTTGTAATTACTTATATAATTATGTGATTTTTACGAAATGTATCTAATTAATCGAATATATGTTTTTCAAAAATGAGTTCCACATACACACATACAAAATCCAACATTTATTTACAATCAACAATGACATTCTTTCACGTTAATACTCTTTAAGTTTCTTAGCGCTCTCATTCCCTTTTGTTATTTACCTAAATTAATTTATGCACGTATATCATAAATCCTACCCATAACTTGATCTCTAATTAATTGCGTTCATCTGAATTAACCAAATTATAATCGCAATTAACATTGTACCATATATTACATTTAAAGCTCATTTCATAAATTAATAACGATATTATAAAACTTCAATTTTAATCTTAACATTTTGAATTCCGCCGAAACAACCTCCTTAAATGAAAAACAACTATAATCCCTCTCATTCTATTTTCTCATTTCGTTTTACCAATTTACATTTGTATCTCTATTTTTATTCTTGGCTCTTTTTTTAACATATTAGGCTAAAAACATTAATTAAATCTAAATTACAATTAAATCTATATGATACCTCAAATTCCAATCAAATCCTTAAAATCACTACTGATTTCATTTTACTAATCTCCAACAATTACTATACCATAAATTCAATTCACCATCATTTCCCAATCTTCTCCACAAAAGTTATCTCCATAATTTTCTTTTAAACCTTTAACACTCAATCTAACAACCAATCAAATCTCCGCATTAACATTTTAATCTTACACTACATCCCAATCGATCCAACATTACAATTAAAAGAAATACGATCATTCTCTCAACAATAACAAGTTTTTGAAATCAACCTACCCAATATTGATTTTTTGATTCGATTTAGCCTCCATTACGTCATGCAAGCTGTTGCCCTCAAGGATGTGATAGAGACACATTTAAATACACGAAAGATAAAAAGAACTTTCGTTAGTTATTTACAAAATTCGAGTTTTAAACCTATAAAACTCTTAAAAGTGTTTTAAGAGAGAATAGCCACCCTGTTTTTGGAGGAGAAGCTGCGAAAAAGTGGAGGAAAGGACAAAGGCATGGTGTTGGTCGGCGGTAAGCAGTGATGGAGGTTGTCGGTGGTGGTCTGCGTGGAGACGAGGAGAGTGAGAGGGACATCGACTGGGGCGTGCAACGGTAGTGGAGGAGGCACGACGGCTGCTGCATGTGACGACTATTGAGGAAGTGGGGGAAATGGGTGTTAAAGCTGAAGATGGCGGGAGTGCGACTGGTGGCTCAGTAGCAAGAGGAGGTCGTGCGACATCATGGGGAGGTCGTGTGAGAGAGAGAAGGAAGCGAGAGAGATGACACTGTGGGTGGTGGTGAGCGGCAAGAGGACGGGAGAGAGACAGAGGCGAGCGAGAGAGAAGAAGGAAGAGTGGGTGGCTGTACAGGAAAGGAAAAGAGGAGAAAAAGGAAAAATTAGGGTTAGGAGGTGATTTTAGGGTTTTAAGAGTGCTTTAATTTGCACTTGACACAAAAACGCCTGCACTCCTAATGAAATTTATTTTTGCCCAAATTAATCTCTCTCTTTCAATTTCGTAAATCTTTTCGTACCTACGAAAATTCGTATTCTTATTTAATTAATTTAAATTAAACATGCTCTTAATTTGAAATAAATCCTGATATCGAAACATTTTTATTTCTTCTAATACTCTCCCTTTTAAATTTTAAATTTTAAATTTCAGAATTTTTTGAGCGTTACACGTGTAGCCAATCATAATTAATATATCTATATTATTCATTACTCTTTACTTAATTTCATTTCAAATCCTGTATTCGCACATACTCGTTCATAATAAATTCCTAACTTCTGTCTCCCACTTTTGTTTTGGAAACAATTTTTCCCCTCCTTTTCATGTGGACCTAACTTCCGTCTCCCTACTTCTGTCTCCAAATGATCGATTATTTATCACTTTTCCATCACCTCACCAATATCATATCATCATATCAATCATATCATAAATAATAAACAACATTCACGTATCTGTTCGCATTTCATTTTGCATGTTGCGTACTGTCTCATTTCAATTTTATATACAACTCCATTTCTCACGTTCTTTCATACAACTCTTCATTTTTGTATCAATCTCATTCGTATGCACATATCATCATTTCATTTCACATTCATATTCATCCATTCGCAATCATTCACAATTCATAACCATTCTCATTTTGCAATTCATAGAAATTTATAATCACATTTTAATTTAGCCAAATAGTGAGTTAGATTACTCACCTCCTAACTGAAGTACTCAAATTGATACGAGCTCAAACTCTGCCTCGATCTAACCTGTCATCCTAAACAACTATTTATAGAAATACTTATCACAATTAATTCTATAACACAATAATATATATGCTCCTAATCTAATACTAATAATTTCTAACCTAAGTTCTTTATACAATTATGCTTAAATTCATAATTATTAAGGATTACCTCTGCAGTTTCACGATATTGACTTGGATATCGATATTTGGCTTACTCCTAGAATTTGATTCATTGTTTTTTACGAATGATTACCACAAAATCTCCTTTCTCTCTCTAACTCTCTCTTGGTCCGTCTCTCTCTTGTTCTCTCTCGATTTCTCTCTTAATTCATGTAAATGAGGCTTATGTTCTGTTTTTGAGTTAAATTACATTCTGATGATCATCACGGTCGTGTCCACATCAGCACACCCCGTGCTATTATCCATGTGCCAACTCATGCTTCGATTTCCAACTTTCTTGCATGATTTACACCTCAACATGACCACTAATTGTTCATCATGGATCGTGTTTCTCAACACGTCAACCGTGCGGTTTAACACTCCCATCATGTTGATATTTCCTTTTTCTAAAAAACTTGATCGTGCTCTTTATTGACACGATCATGCTCACCTCTTTTCTAGTTAGCACGACCTCGTGCCAACTAGCACATCCCTCGTGCTGCAAGGTGTAACTTAGCATTTTCTGTAGTTTTCTGCATAACTCATCTTCTGTTCTCAACTGTGTTGTCCTATCTTACAATTTAACATTTCTTAATGTATATTACTATGCATACTTCTATTTCAATCCTATTTATGTCTTATATCTATAATCTCTAACAATTCTTACTTTAAACTAACTTTGCTATAATTCTTATATATGAAAAGTTCATAAATACTTACCTTTATCTCTAAAACTTTCCTATCTCAACTATGCCAGTTGAATCTCGGCTTGATTCCACGATCAATTTGATATCTTACACTAAATTCCTAGCTCAAACTCAACTATCTCTCTCTTTCTCAGCCTCTCTCTACTTTGTTCTCTGTTTCTCTCTTGTTTCTCTTCTGTTTTCTGTTCAAAATGACTTAAATAGAAGCCTGATGATCAGCACAGTCGTGCTAACTCCAGCACACCCCGTGCCAACCCTATTTTTCTACATACTCAACAGCTCAGCACGTCCCGTGCTGACACCGGCACAATCATGCCAAACTCTAGAGGCATGGTTATACTCATTTTTTTATCATGACCGTGCTCATATACTTTTCCAAAAACACGTCCACTGTGTTGTTCCTCTGTTTTTTTACACTGGCACAATCGTGCCAACTTTGCCCACTATGTTGTTCCTTTGTTTTCTCGTCGATTTCACTTCCAAACTTCATTTCTTCACAAACTTAACCCGTATGACTCATAAATTGTTCAATATTACTGTTTAACTTATGTTTTACCTCTTTTCCTTATTAAATTCTCTAATTATCTCCTAATCATATTAATTGTTTTACTTATTTTGCTTAATTATTGGGTTTTAGGATAAGAACATTACAAAACATGACTTGTAACAAGGTTGCAAATAGGGTATGATTAGGTATATGACATATCATGCTAAAGTGACCAAAGAAGTGAAGAGAATTGACACTCTCAAAAAAAGATGATATCATTGGCCACTTGACGTGTGACACTAAGTAGTCTGCTTTTGCACCCAAATTATATGATGAGACCATACTCTAAGATTTTTAATTTCACAAATGAGATCAATAAAGCGACAGTACAGAATAAGAGTGACTTGTTACATGGCTTATGATGTCATGATATCAAAGTACAAGGGATCAAATAAGAAACTACAAGGCATAAAACTCACTGTTGTTGAATTCCATTTACTTGGATCATTATTAAGCATGAAGAAAGACAATAATGTTTACTTAAACTTTTATAAGTCAATACTTGGGAAATGGGCCTACAGGATCACACACTCAATGTTTAGAACAAAAAGGGTAAAAAATGTAATTTTATGCTGTGGCAATTTTGAAAGAAAATGTTCCCGGAGTGTTAATATATTTTTTAGTAAGTTAAGTATGTGATATTATTTATAGACATTATGAAATTTTTCTATGATTTAATTTAAATTAAATACATAGGAAAAATAAAAAATGGCAACTTTAAGACAAAACATTATCCATATGGATAATGTATCTCTTAATTAAGACAAGGTTGGATAAAAAGAGAGATTTTTCCTAAACTTACATGCCTCCATTTTTGTGGTTAAGGAGAGAGAAAATATATTTTGATTTATTTTTTATTAATTTTCTAATTATCTTAAAGAGTTATAGGATAATTACAACTCATATTTAAGATATTTAACTTGGAATAAAATTAAAGAGACTTAATCAAACATAAACTCCAACACCTAAGTTTACAAATACATACATTAGCACTCATTTTAGGGTTAAGAAATATGGTGGACGACAACCATCACACTTAACTAGAGGGGGACATTTTTCTTTTTGGTTATGGAAAAATTATGTGGATTTATTTTATGTCATCTAATAAAAAATTTCTGAGGCTAGTTCCTCAATCTTAATAACAACAAGAATTATGACATTCATAAAGAAAAATTAAGAGGTAAATTTTTCTTTGCTTAATTCCGTAATTTTATGGTACACAATTCTGTTGTAGGTTAGCCAAAATTTTAAATTCTGTTGCATCATGGTTATCCTAAAGAATAGAGAATTCCCAACAATTTCAACAACTACACAGGAAAGACCAATAAAAAAATACTAAACATGTCAAATCTATTCAAAAAAAAATAGGGCTTCCATTTTATAGAAATTCTTATTCCTAATCTAGATTTTAGCCATATTTGCCATTACTTTTCAAAATTCAACAACAAAACAAAGTGATTGACATAAAAATTTTGAAGGTTCAATCGTTTGAGAACTATTCGTTTGAAATTTACAACTGAAAAACAGAAATAAAAGTTGGAAATTATCCTTACCTTGATTCTTTATTGGTATATGGTTTGAAATTGATGAAAGGACCTCAATTCCTTGTTTAAGACAATTTGAGGATGATTTTTGCATCTGAGAATTTTATGGAGAGGTGTTTAGGTTTCTGAAAATGAAGAATAATCGTGAAGGATGAGACTTTTGTTAAAGAAAACTTCATAATCTTTCACTAAATACCCCTTAGTTCATTTCTTTAATCAACACACCCTAATTTACAATATAACACACCCATGTATATTAATTAACATGCCTCTTGCATCATTAAACGCTCATCTTAGTATTTAACAATGCATTTTATTTAACTAAAATTTGTTGTTAAAATGTGTCACACAATTTGTCACATGGTCTAGGTAAACCATGTGCTATCTCGTGTACATCATTTTCCTATTATTTGCTTTCTATTTCACCATGGATCTTCCTCTTTCATACCGTCAACTATAATTCTAGAATTTATTTTGTTTAATTATCTCTCTATT
This sequence comes from Breynia disticha f. nivosa, assembly GCA_948193385.1. Lineage (NCBI taxonomy): Eukaryota > Viridiplantae > Streptophyta > Magnoliopsida > Malpighiales > Phyllanthaceae > Breynia > Breynia disticha. The sequence goes on from CANYCX013515335.1 coordinate 6,655, forward strand.
TATGATATTTAATGATTTCCAATAATAAATTTTTCTCAAATAATATGTATGTTTATGTTATGCATGTCATTTTTTCTTAGTTTTTAAGTCTCTATGTTATGGATTTGACATATAGAATGGTCTTCATGGCTTTAGCATTCACATAGACCTTGTCCCAATCTTCATCACTATAGTTGAGTTCATCTTTCAAGTAACCATTTTCATCACTAGAATGTATGGACCATGGATGATGATTTTCCAATACTTAATGCCTTTATATATGATATGTATCTTCATGTGGCTCTTTCATAAGTAGTAGTTGGTTCCATTGAACAAAGGAGGGCAATTTGGATTTACCCTAATGTCTCCAAGGTGTGTTTGTGTCATTCTAGGATCTTTTACTAAAGGATGTAAATTCTTTGATTGATTAGAACCAATTGCTTTGATACCAATTGTAAATAACCTTAAGAAATGGGGTTTGAATAAAGGTTATGGAAATGGATAATTTTTGCAGAATTAAAATGAACAAGAGATGAACACACAATTTATAGTGGTTCGATGATTAAAACCAATGTCCACTATCTAAGTTTCCACTTAGGATTTTGGCCAACTCTTTTATTTTCACTTTTCACGTTAAGTGATAAATTTTACAATCACTTAAACTTTAACTCAAGCAACCTTACAATTCGATTTAATTTGCAACTCAAATCCTACCAATCATTTTTCTATTACAAGCTACATAGATAGACTCACAATTTCTAGTCTACTTGCAAATCAAGAAAACAAGCTATAATGAAATGATTTTTTTGCAAAGAGACTTAATACAAAGTTTAGATGCTTTGGAGTGTTTGTCTTAGTCTTTCTCTTCTATTTTCAAAGCCTTATATAGGCTCTCTTGAGAAAATACCATTGGGTATTAATGTGGACCATTTTTATGTTTTTTAGAAGTCAACTTTATCCACTACATGGACTGTTAGTTTAGTGACAAAAATGTTACTTGAATGGCTTTCACTTTAGTTGACTAACATAAACCTTGATTGACCACTTAGGGATCTTTGGTTGATTAACTCTGATCTTAGTCAAGGAATAAAAGTTTTAGTATACTTTAGGCCTTTTTAGAACATCTCTTAGTCAAGTAACATTGTTGTAGGTTTGCTAGCTTTCCTTGCACATGCATGCTAATCAAATAAAATAAATGTTGGTCGCCTAACCTACTCAAAATTTTACAAATTCAAATGGGGGAAAAGTATTCTATGATCCTCTATGTCATTATGGTGATAACCTAACTCTCTAGTGCACATACTTCAATTTTACTTAAGTAATCCACAAACAATTCGAGTAATATGCCATGTGTAACACCCTAAAAAATAGTAAAAAGTAGGAGAAAACATAATTGAAAATAGAGCGGATATCATCGAGTCAAAACGGGAGGAAATAAAGTAGAAATAGGCTAGTACAGGATGGAAATGAGCTTAGCATGGGCCATACCAAAGCCACTGATGTAACACAACGCGGGGGCACAAGACGTTCCAAAAGTGTGTGCAAAAACACGACAAATGGTGCTTGAAACAATCATGTCAAGGGGTGTGCCACGCTGCGTAGCTAAAATGCAAAAACAAACCCAAAGACGCATTTTCAGTGTTACGGGCTATCTCTTTGCCACCAAACATAACCCAAACCCTAAATTGTTGTACCAACACATTTTCTAGCAAAAAAGATGAAGGATTTTTACGGATTGGAGGCCTAAGGAGCTAAGGTAAACTCTAAACCCTCTTTTGGTATATTTGAATCTGCGTTATAGGGTTTTGCATGTTATGGTTTAAGATGGAAAATATGAAATGGATTTTCAATAATGGTTAGAATGGGAATGAATTAGCTTGTAGGGATTGTGGGTATGTAAATGGTGAGTGAAGGTGGTAGAAATTATATCTTATAAGAAATTGGGGAAAATTTAGGGTTAAAGAGGAAGAATAGAAAATAATTTACTTAACTAAATTAAATGAAATGTGTAGGAGGCAAAAATTGGGACTAGAGTCGAGGTTGAGAGCACATGACTTTGTAGATTTGAGGTAAGTGCACTGAACCACACTTACCTTGGTATGTCCTGTATTTGTATGGTAACATATCGACTAAAAGCATGAAATTGGATGTTGAGATTATATGGTTGATAATGTGAAATGTGTTGTGAATGGTTGAATTACTATAAAATGATGACTTAGATGATTAGTTGATGGATTGTGGTAATGATGGATATACATGTATTGTGATGCTTATAGAATGAAATATGATCTTGGATGTTTGATTGTTTAATGAAAATGATTGATATGTGTGTAATGAGTTGGAATTCAAATATGGTATGCAAACGTGATTGGATAAATGTGTGGATTGGTTTGCATGTTAGGTAAGTTATATGAAATTGTGATTGGATTGATTCATGTTACAATATTGCATATCACGATCATTATGTGTTCATGGTGAGAACTAAAAAGAAAGAAAAGAAAGAGAGTGAGAGCTCTCAAACGAAAGAAAAGGGGAGATAAGCCTAAATGAGCGTAAGAGCTCTCGAGATGAAAATAAAAGAGGATTGGCCAAGAGCGTGTTTTGTGTGTGTACGCATGAGCATTTTATGAAGCATTTATGGCATTTGCACATTTGATGTTAAGTGTATGTATGGATGAGGTTAATGGATTTTATGATTAAGGTTTGCTACGCTATGAACTTGTGCAGAGTGGAAACCATAAATTGTAATCTATGTTCTATGAATTAATGATAATGAATGAGTTGAGGAAACATTGAAAATTGTATCTAAAGGCTTTTGGAATTTGTTTTGCTGTGTATATGTGACTAGTGTAATGAATAATTGGATAGATGGTCAAAGTGTGTTGATATGTGTAGCTCTAGAAGCCTAGCACGGCCAGCGTGCCTACCGACACGACATCACGCCAAGCTACTAGATGTTCCAAATGCCCAACCCATACATCATACTGACAGGAACAGAAACATGTTAAAATTATTAACTATTTAATCATGTTATTAGTGTTCACTGGATAATAATTCTTTGAATTATTAAAAAAAATTTCATATAATAATACTTTATCTAAAAATCATGCATATAATCTGTATATATAAATATACAATCTGACCTGTAGCTAGGTCTAGAACATAGCTAGTGTTAGTGTAATACATCCCAAGGGCACAGTCTCGTATTATACTACCACTTTTCTGTTCTTCTGTAATACAATACTCATGTCTTTCAGGTATGGCTTGTATGCATTTGTTGTATCCCTATATATTAAACTATTGTCAACCTGGAATAAATATCATTTCAATATAACAATCGTATTATAATTTCTTCCAATCATATCATTATAACACGCAATATCATACAAATGTCTATCTGTACATATCTATATAAATATATAAAAATCTGGCTGTATAGAGAGGAAGTGCTGAGAAGTGGCAACTGACCCACTTGCTGACTTATTTTCAATAATTTTTTATTACCAGTTCCTAAAACAACATATAAAGTTGCAGTTGGTGAGTTACGGGCTCAGTGAGTAATCATCTATAATTAATTATCATTTTATAATAATACCAACTCTGTCAATTGAAGTCTATGTTAATACACTTATTATTTATTCAATTCTCAATTCTAACTGCTATATTTGTATTCTGTATTATTTTCTTATTCCTATATCAGATACGTTGATTCATTTACTTGTAACTCATTTTTATCGATTTCATAATTACTATGATTGTAAATTCTAGTCGTAAATTGGAATTGTTCATATATAACTATTATATATATATATATATATATATATATATATATATATATATCTGTGTGTGTGTGTGTGTCTGTGTGTATACATATGTGTGTGTATATACATATATGTGTATACACACACACACACACACACACACACACACATATATATATATATATATATATGTATGTATGTATGTATATGTGTGTGTGTGTATATATATATATATATATATATATATATGTATATATGTATGTGTGTGTATATATGTATCTATATATCTATATATGTGTGTGTGTGTGTGTATATATATATATATATATATATATATCACTCAATGTATAATGATTAATATCATATCTCTGTGTATACTTCCTCTCCAATAATATACTTCCTCTCTAGTATGATCGATCATAAAATCACCAATCAATCACCACCATATCTATCATAACCATATCAATCATCACCAGTATTTTATATTAATATTATGCATATAATTGATAATAATCGCTCGTATGTCTGTATGAATTTGTATGCAAAATCGTCCACGTACTTGTTCGTATTTCGTTTCATATATCATATGCCTGTTTTTCTTTCAATTCCTATATCTTTTATCTGTTCTTATTTCATTTTATATTCCATATTTCTATTTTCCTCTTGTTTTATATTTCTGTGCGATTATTCAATCGTATATCTTTATAAAATCATATATAAAATCAATTAATTGCATTTCCTAAGTTTACAATTATTCACCTAGATTATTCAATCTGTATAAAGTCATGAAAGATCATGTACTTCATTAACATATCATATAATTTTATGTTCCCTTTTAAATGTATATTCTATTTTTCTTTTGGACAAGTGTCCATGATATATTATTTCTAATTTTTCCTCGAAAGATTATATGTATTTGTTTATGATTTTATAATTCTTAATATGACTTGTTCTTATATTTATCATGACGATACTTTATTTTTATCTTAATAGGAATTTCACCTATGAATATATTATTTCTATTACAAACATTTCAATAGTCCATATGCACGTGCTTCCAATTTCCATATAAAATTAAATTTATCTTCTCTGTGATTTACGTGCATGCTTCACTCAAACTCACTCATAAATCAATCATCACATCAAAACACTTCAACTATTGGTCTTGTGGCATATGTGCAACCCCTACAGACCACATTAACAATTTTCGACACTCTAGCAATTCTAACAGTTCATAGAAATCTAAATCAACTAGTATTCATTCGCAATTATCATCACATATTCTTTTAATTATCTTTCTTTAAGTGATCACACATCTAACTGTATTTAAATGTGAGTTTAGATTACTCACATTTCTTTTCGTATTTTTCGGACCTCCTCAAGACTCCAATCCTGATCCTATTAACTCAATCGACTTCCTATATAACCATATACGAAATTCTCCATAAAAATCTTTCTAAAATACATTCATACTTAAAATATATTTTCCAACAAAAATCCGTATACATTCCTAAAAATTATACGAATAAAAATTTGATAATAAATCTTACCAGTATACTTCTGTGCTCATTAAAATTGTATCCTTGATGATCGATATTTGCCTTTTGCTCTTAATTTCTCTTTCTCTCTCACTATCTTACTATCTCCTAAAACTCTTCTCTCTATAAATCTCTCCGCTTTCAATTTTCCTATCTATTTGAGCTTCTAAGGATTCACCTGCTTACTTTCCTTTTTATAAAAGATCAATGCAACACCTCCTACTTCAATTCCTGACAATTTCCAATTTTCTGCCACATTTAGTGGACTACACGTTGTGGTTGAAAACTACACGTTGTAGTGCCCACAACGTTTAGTTTGTCCACTCCTTGAAGTGTACTACACTTTGTAACATGCCACAACGTGTAGTGCATTTTCTTTTCTATAAACGTATTAGTTTAAGTTTACTTATAATCAACCATCTATCAACTCACAATAAAGCTTTATTTCCTTTGATTATCTAATCAATTTCTTAATTTCATTAATCAATTTAATTATTTTATTAATTATAGAGCTTAAGGATGGGAATGTTACAGGCACGGGATTGTGTCGAGTTACTGTAAGTTTCAAAACCTCAGCACTATCCCCATGCTGATTCATACGGGCCTATGCCAGACTACTATTCTTTTGTGATGGAGCACGTGGTCATGTTGACCAGCACGCCCTATGTTACCTCGAAAATTTAGGAACATTAAGAATAAGAATTAAGCCAGTACAAACAGAAGATGATTCCTACTTCATAATACACCTTAGAATCTAAAAAGGAACGAGTACTTATACACTACAGAACTAGATAAGTAAATTGTAGGTGTACTTACTGAGTTTTATACTCATATCAGTTGGTTTAATTGTGATGAATGCAGAGCGTTAGCAAGTACTTTTGACAGTAGAATCTCGATGATACTAGGAGTGCGGTACTAACGAGTAGGTCGGCGGCTCTAGATACTTTTGTAATCGATTTGTAAAACTATGCATGTTTCTGTATAGTTAGTTTACATATCCTATTTTCTAAACTCGTTGCCACTTTTTTGCATAATTTTTTTGTGTTCAAACATGAATCATCAAATCTTGAATGAAATTGTTTTACGAGGTTTTCATATTTTCCTCCATGTCGTTTATTTGTTTCATTGTTTTAATATATATATATATATATATATATATTATAAGCTATTTCTTTTATTGATTATTCAAAAATTAGAAGAAGTTTCGGGGTTCCACACCATGTGGCCCCTCAACTAGCCATTGCACTTTTTCTTTCACTTGTTTATGGCATGTTAGTCGAGTAACACATTTCTTAATCGACTAGCTTACCAGTTTTGTAGCTTTTGTTGACTAAATAAAGTTAGTTAAGTAGAAATTTGGTCAAGTTTATTTTTCTTGCAATTTCTCTCTTAAACAAACTTTGCATAAGTTTAAACCTAAAATCAGCCTTTGTCAAGTTCATGATTTTTCATACTTAGGTGGGATTTTTAATTGTTCATCATCATTAGTCCAACACACTGGTGTAATAATATAAAAAAGAGATAGCTAAAGAGACAATATTGGAATAAAGGCTAGAGCTAAGTCATTTTACTAGTTTAGGGTTGTTGAGGTCAAGACCATTGCAAGATGAACCAAATACGATTCTTACCACACTTGTTTATGCATAAAAATTATAAACCAAACCAAGGGAGAAAAAGATGTCGTTTGCTCCCTCGGTTTAAAAAACATCACTTAATTCAATATTCCCATATTGTTTTGCTCTTTTGTTTTAAAAAAATTTAAATGGTGTTGTTCAGTTCAGTTTTCACCATCGTCTATATTTTGTTCTCTTCAGCTTCTTGCCTTTTTGTTGTCAAAGTCAAGTCTTGGTGCCCCACTCGATGCATTATGCAAATCCTTTTTGTATTATCATTCACCATAACTGTGCATCTACTGAGTGACAGAGGACAATAGGTGCACCACTAATAGTGATGGAGATGGAACTCCTTAGGGCAACTCCAACCCACACCAAATTGGTGTAGGTAGAGTGGTGTTGGAGTAGGTGGAGGGGTTGGAGATGAATCTCTCCCCTACTGCAATCTTCAGTAATGCCTTCCTTTACTAAAAACAGAGATTTTTTTTTTGATTTTGTAATTTTTTTTAATTATATAATTTAATTTTTTTAATTTTAAAATATTAATTAAATATATAATTAATAATATAATTTTTTAAATATTTTTAATATAATAAATAAAAAATAATAAAATAAAATTTGAAAAATAATTTTAATTTGAATATAATAAATATAACAATTAAATTAATGAAAAATTAATTTTTTAAAAGATGAGAAAAATAATATAACATAATAATAATTTTAATTAATAATACAACACACATTGAAACATTAATTTAAATAGAACAATACATTAAAACTTAATATTTTAGTAGGATAGAAAATAAATTACAATACAACAAACAA
>CANYCX013516283.1:0-15811 GCA_948193385.1 Breynia disticha f. nivosa
TTAAAGCCCAACTTTGTGTTTGTTTGTGAGACACATTGCAGAAAAAATAAATTAGAAGGTTTAAGGGTTAGACTGGGAATGTCACGGCTAGTGGTTGTAGACAGTTCTGGTAGAAGCGGTGGCCTTGGGTTATTTTGGAGCTATAACAATGGTGTTACTTTATTGGGTTTCTCTCCAAGGTTCATTGATGTGGAAATAAATATTAATGGAGTTGGTCACTGAATACTCACTTGCTTCTACGGAGAACCATACAGAAGCAGAAGACCAATGGCATGGTCGGCTATGAAAGGAATGGCAGAGAGGGCGCAACTCCCATGGATTTGCTGTGGCGACTTCAATGACATTAGATATAGTTGGGAAAAATGGGGGGGACCCACATACCCAAGTCGGTTAATGAATGGTTTCAATAAGGCAATTGCTTTTTGTGAGCTTGAGGATTTAATAGTGCATGGAGGGGATTTTACGTGGGAAAGAGGTAGAGGAGGGGATAATTGGGTGCATGAAAAACTTGACCGTGTGCTGGCTAATGAGAACTGGGTTTCACATTTTCCAACCTACAAGGTAACCTCATTTCCTTCTATTACTTCAGATTATAGTGTACTGTTTATTTGTCCAACTAGAGCCCCAGATAGAAGGAAAGCTATGAGGTTTCGTTTTGAGAATGCATGGCTTGATGATGATGAATGCAAAAGGGTCATAAGTGAGGTCTGGCAGCAAAATGGTGTCTTGCTAGCACCTTTTACAGAAGATGAAATCAAGACGGCGATTATGTCAATCCATCCAAATAAGGCTCCGGGTATGGATGGAATGAATCCTTCATTCTACTAGAAATACTGGGGCATTGTAGGGGAGGAGGTCACAAAGGAGTGCATCAAGATTCTGGAAAGTGGATGTATGCCCCATGGCTTGAACTTAACCAACTTAGGACTAATTCCGAAGAAGGACTCCCTGGAGAGTGTGGGAGACTTAAGACCCATTGCTCTTTGTAATGTACTTTACAAAATCATTGCGAAGACATTGGCGAATAGATTGAAAGGGGTCCTTCAGTCGGTGGTTTCAGAGGAGCAGAGTGCATTCATTCCGGGTAGACTAATCACAGACAATATTCTGATAACATCAGAAGTACTGCATTATCTGAAAAGAAAACGACAAGGAAAGAATGGGGTGGTAGCTTTAAAGGTAGATATGAGTAAGACTTACGACAGAGTAGAGTGGCGATATCTGGAGAAACTCATGCTAACAATGGGATTCGCTGAAAGGTGGGTGAAACTAGTAATGATGTGTGTGACCTCGGTGAGTTTTAATATATCCCTGGGCGAAAGGCTGTTAAGACCAATAGTTCCTCAACGCGGGCTTCGACAGGGAGATCCTATTTCTCCATATTTGTTCATATTGTGTGCAGAGGGTCTATCTGCTCTGTTAAAAGATAGGGAACGAAGGGGTCTCCTTAGAGGATGTAAAGTTTCAGTAAATGCCCCTCTTCTTACTCATGTTTTTTGCTGACGACTATTTCTTATTCTGGAAAGCTACTCTTTCACAGGCGAAGGTTATTCAGAATATTCTGCTCACCTATGAAAAAATCATCTAGCCAACAGATTAATTTTGAAAAATCATCTCTGACTTTTAGCAAAAATACGGATGTTGGGGTGAGATCAATTATATGTCAGACATTGGGAATTCCCGAAGCCAACGCTCATGAAAAAATCCAGGTGTTCCTACGAATGTGGGGCGAAACAAGAAAGCTCTATTTGGGTACATGAAAGACAGAATAAAAAAAAGGATTCAAGGGTGGAGTAATAAAATTTTATCTAGAGCAGGGAAAGAAGTACTCCTGAAAGCAATGGTTCAGGCCATACCAAATTACCTAATGAGCGTTTATCTATTGCCTAAAGATTTATGTGCCGACTTGGAAAAAATGATGAACTCGTTCTGGGGTAGTGGCAGCGAAAGGAGAGGTATTAGATGGAAAGCATGGGCTGGATTGAGTATCCCAAAGGCAGCAGGGGGCATGGGTTTTAGAAGACTATGATTTCAACCAGGCTTTGATTGCTAAACAAGGTTGGAGAATTTTAACGGTGCCAGAATCCCTGGTTGCTAGATTATTTAAAGCAAGATGATTTGGTAATTCGCCAAGTCTGATTTGGTCAGGCATTATGAAAGTGCTTCCAACGTTGCGAAAAGGGAGTATCAAAGCTATTGGTAACGGAGAGAGCATTGGTGTTTTCAAAGATCCATGGATTCTTACTAGAGATGATCCTTTTATTAATTGCTTCCCCCCGGAGGAATTAGCTGAGATGAGAGTTTGTGAATTGTTTGTTCCAGGAATAAAGGTGTGGGATTTTGAGAGACTCAATCATATTTTTCCTTCAGCAGAAGCGCGAAGGATTAGTGTTATTCCCTTAAGTGAGCGGCGGGAAGAGGATTGCTGGACTTGGAAATTTGGTACCAAAGGATGCTTTTCTGTTAAGAGTGTACACAAGCTCCTGGCAGAAATTCCAGCTGATCGAATTCGTGAGTTGGCGAGGCCGGTATGGAAGGAATTGTGGAAGACAGATGTATCGCCTAAAGTTAAGAACCTTGGATGGAGGTTGTTGTCGCAATGTTTGCCAACAAAACAGGCCCTGCAAATGTAACATGTCCAGATAGGTGAAGGGTGCCTCCAATGTGGTCATGATGTGGAGGATAGCAACCACGTGTTTCTTCACTGCAGGTTTGCTAGAGATGTATGGAACTCCTTTGGAATCACCTATGGTAATGATTATGATATCTGTGATTGGATGGAGAGGCAACTGAAAACGAAGGAAAGGGAAACACAAAACAGGCTACTTTGGATCTGCTGGGGGTTATGGAGAAGGTGAAATGAGCAATGCTGGAGGAACCGGAATATGAGCGTGATTGAAACTGCTAACCTTATTAATTTTTTTCTTTTGCAGTGGGACTTAAGAAACAAGCCGACACAAAGGGAGACACCAATACGCTCTAATCCAGAAACTGCTCGTCATCAATGGAAGAAACCGAGGGAGAATGTTCTCAAAATCAATACCGACGCAGCCATCTTTAGAGAACAAACATGCAGCACCTGGGCCTTTGTTGGACGTAATGATCGGGGTCACTTTGTGAGTGCTTAGACCCTAAAATGGTGGAGGCTATTGCTATCAAGGAAGCTCTTTCCTGGAGTACCTCGTCTGCCTGGAACAATGTCATTATTTAATCCGATTCGATCACGGTGGTTCAAGACATCAACGAGGGTCTCCAGGTGAACTCAACGTATGGAGGAATTATAACAGATTGTCTTCATTTAATGTCTCATTTCAATGAAGTGTGTATTCACTATATAAGGCGATCAGCGAATCGTGTTGTCCATGCGCTAGCTAGGGCTTCAGATTCTATGTCTGACACCAATTCTTGAGAGTTATCCCCACCTGACTGTATAATTTCGCTTATGCTTTTAGATTCGTATGGTGAATAAAAGGGACGCATTGATATTAAAAAAAAATTAGTGACATTCTCATAATTCTATTCTATCAACAATATTTATCTTTTTAGGGATTACTTCGAGATTGATTGCTATAGAGGAAGAATTGCTCATTTGTTACATAACTATGAAAAGATGAAGCAAGAATTGAATTATTAGAGTGATAAGGACTAGAAATATGTTTAAAAGATGTATTGTTTTTCAGTTATTATGATAGTATTAAACAATTTTTTGTGAACTATAAATATTAAAAGCTTTTGCATTTTACATATTGTGAACTAATGTGAAATTATTTTTATTGAAATTACATCTTCATACAGCTTTATGTGAACTTCTGTAAACTTTATTAATCATCAATTCCATAATCAGTCAACTCTAAGTGAACTTTTGTGAACTTATATTTGTGAACGTCGATAAACTTATGTCTGAACTATTTTTCATTTGATCAATTCCGCTATCAGTTTCGAAATCATTTATTATTTGGCTAATGTATTTTTTTATATTCTAACATTTGTGATTTTATATTTGCGTTATAAAATTCTTAATTAAATTGTTTTAAGTAATTTTAAATTCACACAAGTTTACATAATTAAAAAAAACACGTGATGTATTTGGGAAATGATTTTATTTGAGAAGAATTTAAATTTGTTGGATTTTAGCAGCATACAATAAGAAAAAACACATTTAATAATCTATATGTGAATATAAGTGAACAATTAATATTTTTTAAAACTATTGTAATTTCACTTTTGTGAACAAATGTGTGTTTTTTTATATTACTGTTACATATAAATATTAGTGAACTAATGTGAACAAATAATTCTCAATATGAGTAATATAAACTTTTGTATACATTTTTATAAATACAAATTTGATTATCTGTTAAACTTGCATTAATTTTATATGTGAATCTTTATGAACTTTAGAAGATAAATTTATATTTTTTAAAGCAATATAATTTCATTTTTGTGAAGAAGTGTGAACTTTCATTTATATTAATGTTACATACATATAAACTAAGAGCATGTTTACTCATAAACCTCTTCAAAAGGTTTATCGATATACCACATCAACATTCCACTAACTTTTTATTTATTAAACTCTTTCTTCCTACTCATAAACCTTTACAATGAGACCATTTTTTATCCTATGTACCTCTTATGAAACAAGTGAAATCTACTTTTTAGTGGACTCTATCTGCCATGAAGATAAACCAGTGATAAACCTCTCTTTATGAAGACGGGTTTACCTCATAAGCATTAAATGAGAGATAAAAACCACTACTATGAATGCTTTAATGTGAACAAATTATTCTCGAGTAAACTTTCATGAACTTTGTTTAAAGGCGGTTTTGATAGTAGGGTGAAGCATTAATACTTTTTTATATAAACCTTTGTGAATTTACAAAAACAAATGTAGAACAAACGAAGATCATATTTCAATTTCGCAATTCGATCAAACGATCAATTCTGATACAATTAAAAAAATTTAAAAAATAGGCGAGAATGTGTCCGGCTGGTGGGGCACCTTTGAATATGGCCTTATACCAAAATTTTGTAATGTTACGATAGTTCCATGCAAACCACAATGGACAGGGCGGGCATATGCAATAAACCAACTTAAGAGAAAGTAGAAAAAACATCAAGAATAGACAAATGTGATAATATACAGACAATTTTAGAAAAATTTCAAAGGCCACTTAAAATCTTGCACTATGACATCCTAACTCATTTAATACAATAGAAGGCATGCAACACACAATCAGTAATATAGGATGGTTGCCCTGATGAACTCCCCAAGACACGACTCATATAAAGGCTCACACACATGCAGTGGAGGGCAGACAACATGCGGAAACTCCAAAAGCAGTAGCATCACACAAGTAAAGAAAAGCTTCTCTGGCTTCCTAAGTTAGTATTTGACTTAATCTCCCATGAACTAACCTGCTGTGCTTCCTCTGGAAGGATGAATGGTTGAGAAATCTCACGAATCATCAACTCCCCACAAAAAGGGCATTCACTCGCTATTGCATCATCTAATTGAGAGCGCAACTGAGACATTCATTTATCAAAGTTAGTTTGATTTCCACTCGCTAAACCATGCATAATTAAATCAAATGATCTTAAATAACCAAGTGAATTTTACATTCAAGGATTAAATGCTTTTATATGTACAAGTCAAACATAAATCTCCAAAGATTAATACTTTCTGCTGGTAAGGAGAAAATAAGACCAATACATGGACAAACCTTATCGCCCATTGTCATGCTTGGTATGGGTTCCTCACTTAAACCACTGTTCAAGTCTTTTTTACCTCCATCACCCAGCAAAGTAAGTTGCTTCTGTAGATCCAATATATACTCTGCCTGCAGAATTCAAATGACACTAAGAAGTTTAAGAGTAACAGTAAACTTCCTGTAACTTTTTTTTTCCAAATTTCATTAGAAAAGAAAAAGAAATGTGTTACAAGTAAAAAATATTTAGTGGTCAGGGGATTGTTTATCTGAAGAAAAAAAAATTAATGCTTTTCACATTTTCATTCAATAGTATCCTGTTCAATTAAGATCTCACTTATTATCAAATATGACAAAATTCGGAAGGTTTACTTAAAATCCTAAGAGCGGATTGATTGAATATATATCTTGAGCTCTCTGAAAAAGAAAAGATAACAACTATTTTATTTCTTTTATCTATTAAAATTAAAAGCTAATTTGTAATTTCTACCAGCATATCTTACTTGGACTTCATTTGTACAACGCGTTACATGGGCAATCAGACAGTGTGCATGAAAGGCATGCCCACATGGAAATACATAAAATGGAGACATTGGCCCTGCAGATGTATATCCTCGAGACATACGATAGTCCCCACCAGCAACCAAAATCTTGCGCTTGCAAACCTGGAAGAACAAAAAAAAAAGGTATCTATTTAATCTTGCAGAAAAGAGTGCCAAGTGCCAATCCAAAGACATTTATTATAAACATAAGTGAGTTTGCTAGGTGAGGTACAACATTTGTCCAATGCTGCAGATTCTTAAAGTTCAAAAACCTATAGGAAGCATCGCTACACTTAGCAGTATTTAAGTATTTAGATCATTTAATTTCATGACTACCAAACCAAAGTATTACTAGAAGAAAATAAGCATAGATGTCGTATGCAGCTAATTACTAATCATTAAAAAGTAAAATATTACCCCACACTCCTCATCACGATCTATGACAGCATATCTTTGAGCAAGTGCATTAATATCATTTCTTATATTATCGGCTCCATGAGTGGCATCATTCATCTCCTCTTTTAGCTGTTCAATCTGTTTATTGTAATCCTCCAAAGATGAGCAAATTGCTTCCTGCAAAAGAACAAGCTCAAGATAAAATAGGTAGACCACGAGAATTGTTGAGTACTGTATCTGTAAACCAGTCAGTAGTACACGCCAAACAAAAAATATGCAGTATCTAAAATTAAAATCTGAAGAGCCATAATATGTTTAGATAAAATTTGCTATTATGAGGAACATAAAAAAGATTCTCTATGCAAAGAATTGTAGCAGATCACTTGTGTATATGTTTCCTTTAGTGTGTGCACTAAAGCTTTAATTTAATTCAAAATTTGTGAAATCGTCGAAATTAATATCATCAAACAACTCAAATTTTCATATTGATTTTAGGAAAATTTCACTAAGCCGCAATATTATCATTTAAAGCTGAACCAAGAAATATATTTTATGTTTTCACCTTGAAGTCATCAATCAAGGCAAAATCTGGAAAGAATGGTAATATATCCTCGATTTTCAGAAGACCATCAGTTTCTTTGAGAAAAGCTATTGCTTTCCGAATATTCTCTCTTTTAGTACCCTTTTCCTGTTCTATAACATGCTTTGCAACCATAAGCCAAAGCTTCTTTCTTAAATCTTCATCATCTTCAACTTTATCAGCTTCAGCCATAGCAAGCTCAAGGTCAACCTAGTGAAGCACAAAGAAGGGAAGTTTAATTTAGTAAAATAACATTATTATAACCAAAAAACAGCAAAAAACCAAATGACATTGTATTTCTACATCCAATATGCATACTTAAAGATTTCATTCCCAGATGCTTACATGGAAATGAAATTTCAAATTAGTTTTCATTTACTTGACCATTTTAGAGCTTTTCATTAGAAGATGAACACAAGGATTCTTTCTCAAATACACAAAATTTCCTTCAGAAGCTTTGTGTGTGCTTAAGTGCCAGCAATTATTCTTCCAATCAACTTCACATACTTGGTTCTCATCGACTTCTTTGAAAATTCTATATTTAGCACGTAGTTAGCATAATAGTTCAGGTGATCCGCAAACAAATTTGTGTTCCCTTCTTTTTTTTCTCCTTGAAGCCTATGCTTGAAAATTTAGACAAACCAACAAGAACAAGCAGAAGAGATCTGAGATCCTTCAACATTGCCACCCCCAAGTCCACAAGATAGATGCACAAAGGCGCAAAAAAAAATACAAATATAACTTAATGACATTTAAAAGTAGTAGCACCAATGTAACTATCACCTGCAATGCAAGAGCAACTGCTTCTTCATGCATGGACATCATGCTGTATATGTGAACACAAGCACGCATTCGTTTTTCCTTGAGGCAAAGACGCAGTGCATATTTTGGATCATAGAAGAAATCAGGTCCATTTTCTATTCCCTTTCCGAATTTACATTGCAAAAACCGCAAAAGTGCATCGTCATCTTCCTAAAAAAAGAAAACAAGTTAATCTCCAGAAAGATAGTGATCCAGGAATTTATACAAGAAGGCAAAAGGAAATAAGGCAATCATAGACATCTTGTAAACATCAAGCCAACTATAGTTACATTAACAATGGCCATTTACAAGAAGTTTCAAGAGTCACTGCACCACGGACACTGCATTAGAGTAAAGAATTGGCACAATTGTGATTAAAACATCAAGTTCAAACTGTCTGACAGCCTCTTTGAAATTGGGAAACAGCATGCATATGATTTTAAAGACATATTCAAATTGTGACAGCCTCATAACTATCAGAGCAGTATCGTGAATATGACACTAAAGACTTATAATTACAGAAATCTATTGTGTTGAGCTGCCTTTTTTTCATCCATGTGAATAATAAATTAACCAAAATGTTGGCAGGAAGACATTGCATGAATACAACAATAAAATTTCTTTTGGATGCCTCAGAGCAGATAAAATAAGTTAAAAAAACTGTTTAAAATATTCAGGACAAACATAGCATCAGACTTAGTCATATTACAACATGGACAAGGCAATTTCAATGTGCTGCCACATGGAACTAAAAATTAATGACCTGTTATTGAGAACACTGTAATGCAATAAATTCAAGCATTAGTTCATTAAGTTAATACCAAACAATAGAAGTCCCATCAAAGAATATAAACAAATGTACTCATGTCAATATCCTAAAAAAAAAAAGTAACCTGTTTAGCATACAGAGAGAGAAGCAAATTGTGAACCCCAGGATCCTCATTATGCAAACGATGAACACAGAATTCCAAGTATTTGATCACTTCGTGTGTTTCATTTCTGCATGCAAAAGTTATATGTTAATGGTAAGGTGGTCTGTAACAACTGTTATGTCAAACATCCATCCAAGAACTACGAAAAAAAAGGAAAAGATAAAAATCATAAGAACTGTTATTTATCAACAAATCGATTCATGCCCATGTTTGAAGATGTGATCTAATAGTTTTTACAGAGAAAATATATTTACATAAGCAAGTACCTTCCTCAACAGTTTTAGGCTTTAGCTTCAATACTCGAAGAAGAATCACAAATATAGAATGCAAGTATATGAAACAAATAGTGATATCCTAGCTCTTCGGAAATGTAAATGCCTATTGCAATTCTTCATTTCATGGAAATTCCAATGAAACAAAGCTCCATTTTATTGAAAATTTCATCAGAAAGATGTTCTTCCTTGGTTATAAACCTATCAATTTGAGAACAACGATGAGGTCATCTAGATCGTTCAAAAAAAAGAAGACAATGCATAAATCTCACAAATATGCAGCACAACAAAATTTGAAATCAATAAGTTTAAGGTAATACACAAATGTTTCAAGGTCTCAATTGCAATAGTTGCATGACAAAAGTTTAAATTTATCGACTATCCCATGCATATTTAAATCCATCCTAGGAATGATGTAGAAAGAAACACAATTTTCTTATTTCATATTGCACATTACTTTGCATGAGGTTCACTTGAATAACGCATCATTGCAGGAATCAGTTTTCTTGGGTTCAGATTTTTGGTTGTCATCCAGGACTCCACAGTTTCATATGCATCAAGCACAATGAGATCTGGGGCAAATTTATACTGCATGATTTACAATAATCCACAAGAAATAATTAATTAAGATGCACTAGAATATTAAAATTACAAAAAGGACAGAATCCTTAAAGTGCATTTGAAACATTACCTTAAGATCTATGGGAACAGCAGGCTTTTGAAGCACTTCAAGTGCTTTCTTAGCTTCTCCTTGCTGAATTCATTCACCATTTGTATCAAAAATATGAACAAAATGAATGGTAAATAGAAATGAAAATATCATTTTGGTAAACTCAAATGTGTGTGTGTATATATATAAAGAAAATTCCGTTATAAAAATAAAATAAAAATTAGACAGTTATTCTGCCATTTAGAGGGAAAACTCACAAATGCAGGTTTTAGAACATGATGTGATTGATATTTGTAAAAAAAAGGGATGCAATTAATGCAACTAAAAGTAATACAGTACTAAGCTCATTAACAGTTTCCAGTTATTGACAATAAACAAGTCTTTATTGCATTTGCTTGAGGTTTATTTACGTGCCAAGTCGCCAAAATAACTTCCAAAACAAAAATATACAAAATGAGAAAATCATTTTAAACAGGGTATTGTTTCTCTTCTATTAACAGAAATCTACCAAGCAGTTAAACAGAAAGATGGTAGCCTCGTGTTTTGCACAAAACAAAAGATAAATATTGTTTTACGAAAATGTCAATTGATGCCCACATTATAAAGGTTGAGAAGAATTTTGACGGTGTCAAATCACCTGAATATAGTGGTGAATAACAATTTCATATTGCTCCTTCAAACTGGCAAAATATACCAGTTCTTCTACCCTCCCATAGCTGCAGAAAAATCATATCAAATGTTATCAGCAATATTAGAAAACAAAAATAACATAAAGGCAAGAGAAATTGAATGTAAATATCAGCGTTAGTGGCAATTGTTGCATAGCTATTTTTCTCTGCATGTCATAATTGTACCATTTTTGTCATACCCAACTATGATTATATTCCTGTAAAGTGATGTCTATTGCAACTTTTTACACAGGAGGCACCTACTTTTGATGCATAAATTCCAAGTATCCCTCATTAGTTTTTTTCTTTTCTTCTTACTTTTTTTTTTTTTTTTTTGCATTTAGGAAGAAAAGTATGACATCATTTGGGAAAGGAATAAAAACAAATTATCTTAGAATGTATGCACAAAACAGGAAATAAGGATAAGAAGAAGACAACTATAAGATCATATTTCCTGGAGAAACATATCAACGGTAAATAAGTGACTGTTGTTTTTCATTTGACCCTTGGCTTTATCCCTATAAGCAGTGAAGCTGACCCAGTCTAGTATTTTTTTTCATGTGTCTCCTACTCACAATTTAATGATTACTGTTGAGTCAATCATTAATGGTCCCCATTTCACAAGAGAGATTTGGATTAAAGTTTGGTAGGAACAAGGAGCCCTGTTCGTACAATATGATACAGACAAAACTTGCAGGAAAACTACCTCTCTAAGAGTCTCATTGTGGTTGCCTCATCCAAGACAGCCTTGCAGTCACTAAGGAAGGCACGGAACTCTTGAATGATTGACTGGTATTCAGAACTGTGATTCTCTGAAGCATTGTCCTCTTCTAAAAGCAGCCTATTTATCTAAAGAATTGAAATATAAAAACCAGTTACCATTACAGAGAGAAGATATCAATCAACATTGAATAATCTAAGCGATCAAGCTATCAAAAATTAGAAAAATAAAAATAAACGAAAAGATGACCAACTGTAGAAGCCAAATTAACATTTTCGACACACAGTACAGAAATTTTAAATTCAAAAGAAAAGGTGTTAACATATAGGTTTCAAGAGAATCTTTATGCTTTTTGACAAGGCAACTCAACATATGAAAACTTTCTTGCGGTACAAATAAATAAATTATCTTTCAACAAATAAATAAAGGGAAGCAAACAACAAAATTGTCTTTCAAATCACAAAAAGAAAGAAAACCTTGTCCAAGTACAACTCAGTTGCCCAAGTGGAAATCATTGTTATCTGGCACTTATCATCCTTTGAAAGATTATCAAGCTTTCGCAACAAGTAGGTTCTCAATGCATCCTGAAAGTACAAAAAATCAAAGAAAACAGTCTAAATGCCATTTACGTATAAATGACAGCAATCTCATTAAAATTAACTCATGGGTGGCTTCAATCCTTTTCATTTTCCCTGCAGCAGGTGCAAAGACAGAATTTTCAAACTATATATCTGGACTTCAAGCAGATAATTTAAACAGAAAGGCTCCAGACACAATCTGTGTACAAGTCAAAATTTTGGTTTGCTCCATATAGATAGAACCTCAAAACTTTAAAATCATCTTTGGCAAGTGGTACACCAATTCTAAACATGTTTAAAATCAGCTTTCTACTTTATCAGTTAATATCTCCATAGGAAACCATTATCTCATGACTTGAACTAGGAATTTGGATTCTATAATCTAGTACAGTTTTGTATTGTCAGCATTCTACTTTATCAGTTAACATCTCTATAGGGAACCATTAACTCATGACTTGGACTAACAATATGGATTCTGTAACTAGTACAGTTTCGTATTTATCAGAATTTATCATAATATACCTGTTCACCCACAGTAATGAACTTCAGAGTAACTTCTTCAAAAGATAATATGTAGTTAATCTGCAAGAAATGTTACACCAGTTATAGACTATCAATTATCGTGCAAAAAATAACTTTAATGGTCAAACAAACACAGTTCATCTAAACGAATTTACAAGTTAATTAAACTCTCAGAAACAAAAGGACACAAGTCCGCAGTTAATAGCTATCTGTTTCTGCTGTTAAGTAAGAAATTCAATCGAAGAGGCAAAAAAACATAATGAAAAGACAAGCACGTACACTCTGGAGAAGTATCTTAATCTTGATATCCAAAATGACGCAGCTGTTATATTTAGAAATACAGTGGTTTCTCTAGACATATTGGATGCCTGAAACCTTTAACAATTCTAAGTTGGATTTCCGCCATCGCAAAGTTGAGCAGTATGCATAACCAATTACAACTCTTCAGCATACATATGACCAAGTTGGGCGAATATCAGGGATGAGTAAATGGGACATCTAATTATGTCTTGAAGAATTTACTTGGTAATATAAATTTATTTCATGCGACACCAAATATGAAAGATAAATTAAAATGGAAATGTGAACACCATATGATATATAACTAAAAGAATCAAGAATAGAGAATATACTTTCGCATAGAAAGATGCTGCTCTTAGAAAATCCCTTGAAGTGAATGCAGCATCTGCCTGCATAAAAATTTCATCAGTTACGGCCTAGCCACATAGCTAGAAAGATTCTCTACAGAATCTGCCCAAACAGATGTTTGACATTAAGTTTCTATTTTCAAGGATTTATTCAATGCCAATAGAAAGAAACTGTTTCTTTTACTTTTTATGAGGTTTAATAGGTTACCTGCACTAAATACACTTGGTCTCTTTGGAGTGGATCTCGACAAGCTGCCAAAGCTGCAGCATATTCTTTCATGTCCAGATACACCTTCCACATATCTCGGGCTTCGTCATTGACAGAGACCTATATTTTGCTCTTTCAATTTAGAGTTAGCAGCAAAAATGAATAAGATCAATTTTAAGGAACTTAAAAAATGAACAGATAAACCTGAAAAATTGAGTTTTGGTCATAAGCATAAAACAATCCTGCCGTCGCATCACTGCATAATCCAATGATACCCCTTGAACTTAAATCTGATGCCTGATCAAACTGAAGTTCCTCAATTATTTGCTCACTGATTCTGTTTACAACCTACAGAAAATTTTTAAATAGGAACTTCAAGATTAAGGCAAAAACATCACCTAGTTATCCAAGGTTATTGCATCTGTAATGACGACAACTCTAAGCCAGCAGTAATATTATTACCAAGATATAAAAGCTTACAAAAAAAGAAGTACCAAATTAGCAGAAAAGATATTGAAATGTGATTGAGGGTTAAAATTCTTACTTCTGTGCTTACAGCAAAATACATTACAACATTTAGTTTTCTTTTTTTTTTTTGTTGAACTACAGACAGACGAATGTGGTATCAGTTGTATATCGATAGTGACATTTAATTGGTGAAAGTACTAACTAAAGCCTCAATCCTTCATTGTTAATCCGAGTGTGATGGCAGTACCATGATATTTCGTTGATATTGGTTAATTATTGAATATTTTCTTTTTGCCTTTCCAATTTTCTCTTACACACAAAATATTAATTCTTGTTTCCGCTTTCCGAAGATGATAATAAAAAAATGCACCTTGCAGTCATTGTCTCGAAAAAGTAAATATAACACATATAGGAGCCCCATTTGCTAATGAAATAGTATTTTAAGAGTCTTATATTGTGGAAATTAGCATGTGAATGTAATCTGCCAACTATGTAAAGTTTTCATTATTAAAGTTAGGTAAAATCCCAATGATAGTTGTACATTAGTTAGGTAAAATTCCTAGAAATTAGGCAGAAATTAGGCAGCCTACATTAGGTAGAAATTAGGCAGCCTACATTAGGTAGAAATTAGGCAACATACATTGTAAGAGTTGTATATAAACATACTTGAACTCTAATCAAACATACATTAGAGTTTACCTCCATTTTCAAGTTGGTATCAGAGCAAAACGAGATGTATTCTCTGAAAAACACATAAAACTAAATCTCCATGTCAACTTCTGAGGTCGTGAACTCTAGAACCACTCCGGTCCAGTCAAGTTTTACTGAAGCTGAATGGAGAACATCTCTATGGATTACATCTACGAAGTTGAATGGGCGCAATTTCTTGAAGTGGTCTCAATCGGTTATGATGTACTTGAAGGGGAGGAAAAAATATGGTTATATCACCGGAAAAGTGAAGAAACCAGAAGAAGCCGACCCAGAATTTGAAAACTGGGAGGCAGAAATCTCTATGATCATGACATTACTCATAAATTCCATGGAAGACAACATTGGATCTACCTATATGGGCTACACTACAGCAAAAGAATTGTGGGAAAACTTGGTTCTCATGTATGCTAATCTGGATAACAAATTCTAGATGTATGAGGTGACCCTGAAGATAGGAGCAGCTTGTCAAGGAAGTATGAGTGTCACAGAGTATTACCACACACTGAAAGGACTCTGGCAGGACCTGGATATGTTCCATTTCCATACCTGGGAATCTGTAAGTGATCTAAAACATTATCGGAGGACTGTCGATGATCAGAGAATATTCAAGTTCTTAGCTGGTCTCAATATGGAATTCGATGAAGTTAGAGGAAAAATTATAGGGAGGAATCCTCTGCCTTCTATTGATGAAGCATTTGCTGAAGTTCAAAGAGAAGAGACAAGGAGGGGAGTTATGGTTAAAGATAACTCAGTCACTTGAGGGAATCTTCCATCTCTGGAAGGGATGGCATTGGTCTCTGAAGAAAGAATGGTCATGACTGCAAAATTCAACAAAAACAAAGGGAAAAGGACGACAAGTCTGGACTTTGGTGTGATTTTTGCAAAAAGGCAAGGCATACCAGAGATACCTGCTGGAAACTCACAGGAAAGGTACCTGAGTGGGCTGAACAGAAGGCAAAAAAGGCTGCAAATGTGGCTGGGACTGCAACTGAGCTGTTCAGCGCAGAGCAGATCAGCTACATTCAGAAGATGTTAAAGCCCCAAGCCAATGTTGCTAAAATTCCACCAACCTTTGGCATCCAGCAAGGTAATTCTGAATCTAATTCTACATTTAATCAGTTATGGATAATTGATTCAGGGGCTACAGATCACATGACATTTAGGTCAACATTATTCCAAACATATGAGTCGAGTACATATCAGGAAAAAATCCGAATTGCAGATGGGTCTTTTGCAGCTATTGCTGGCAGGGGGACAATTGTCTTAAACCCAGACTACATGTTCCCAAACTGGCATGCAACTTACTGTCCATCAGTAAGCTCGCCCGAGATTTATGTAGGGTATTATTTGGTGACTCACAATGTACTTTTCAGGAAATCAACTCGGG
>CANYCX013518208.1:0-11853 GCA_948193385.1 Breynia disticha f. nivosa
GCATCAGTAAGTGGGTCAAGTGTAGATCCGTAATTATATATACGGTCAACCTTTCAACATCATATGCCACCTCATCATGCCACATAAGCAGTCAACATTTCAACCTTACACATATCCCAGATTACAAACAAATGTTTCATCTATGCTAACAGTATAGTTGATAGAGTTTTTGTTTATGTACCCTCTGCTACTATACAAACTCGTGGTGGAAATGTAGGGCGCCTTCTCGAAGCAATGAGGAAATGCAACATTGGTCTATCAACTATCGACTTCAATATGACAACGGTTGGGCGTGGATTCACCACCATTCGCCACATCGTCAATGGGGATAAATGGGACTCTTATGGCACGATTCACCCAAGTAACTATGACAAAGAAGATGTGGTTCGATCCTATCTTTTCGCTAGTTCTGCTCTTGGATCCGTTCCTGTAATACTACCTGGTGTTGGCAGCACTGTCAACACTCGTAAATATGAACGATGTTTTTCATATCCACCTCTTGTTTCCATGGTTGGTCGTGGTGACAATCCAGTGTTTCTCAGTGTTCTAGCTCGTGGAGTGTCTGTTAGTGAAATCAAGAGCATGATTTACTATAGAATTGTTGCTCCGTAGGCTTCTTAGTGTTCTAGCATGGTTCATACTCTTGCTATTTTGTGTTTGTCAAGATGTGTTTTGCTTATCAATGGAAGAACTCATTTTCTTATATTGAAATTTTCGACCTGCGTTAATGTTGTTGTTGGTGGACTGGACTAGCCCAGAAGCGACAGGGAACATCATTTCGGGTAGTCTGACGAACCAGCTAGTCTGTATGACAGCCCAAAGCACTGCTACAGACGGCTCCAAGATTCAAACTGCTCACCGTTAGTATGAGAGTTGAATCTCTTAACCGTTGAACGCACGCACAATAAGTTGTTGGCGATGTTATTATAACATAACAAGCCAAAAAAATGCATTAATTTATTGGTGGAATCAAAATTCAGAAATTCAGCACATAAATTAGAATTTTATTGATCAAATTAATAATATATAAAAAATAATTAATAATTTTTTTTGTAACAAATGAAATAAATAATTATTTTTTATTTCTTTTGTAATTGTAATAATACCCAATTTAATTATTTACCAATTATAACAAACTAAAACACACTTTCTATTATAATAATATCTAAAATTTAGATGTATAATTTTATTTTAATTTTATTATAATTTTATTCTTATTTTTATAAAATATTTTTTTTTTATAATTTTTATTTTATATAATTATTCACTTATAAATGGCAAAATAAAAGAACCCAAACCAAAAGACCTGAACATATAAATCACAAACCAAACAACGAAACCACTCCCAAATCTATAAATACCCAAAACCACCCGAAAACCCCCACACCACGCTTCTCCTCGCAATGTCTTCTTCCGACGACGAATCTGACGGCCCAGTCAACTCAGTCTCGACGTACCACTTGGAGGACGAGAACGCCGACGTTTCATCCTTCTCAAACCTCCCACTTTTATTCGACTTAAACCACTCCGTTTCATCCTCTCCACTCTTCCTTCGCGGAGACGCCGATAATGGTCTCCGTAAAATCTATGTCGCAGTTAAAGCTTGGACCTTCGATTTAACTCCTTCGATTCCCGAAATTTCTCTTCTCACCGTTGATGGGACTTGGATTAAGCTTTTGAAACCGAGGAAGAGCTTTCAATCTACGGTTCGCTCGGTTTTGGTTACGCTTTTTTGTCTTCATTATTTGAGGATTAAGCCCGAGGCTTCTGCTAAGTCCTTGTGGACCCATCTCAATAAGGAGTTTAGGTATTTTCAAATGTCCCCATTTTTTTTATTTGTTTCTTTTTTTGTTTTGTTTCTGTGTATTTGGGGATTTGTATGCTTGATTTTCGATTTGGGTTTTTATATTTAATTGAAAGTATCGTGGAGTTTTTCTTTAAAGTTTCTGTGTATTCTTTAAACTTTGTGATTTATTGTCAATTTAGTTATTTTTAATTTTTATTGTCATCTTTGTAAATTTGTTTAATTATTTTTTATGTTTCTTTATCTTAAATTTTTTGAATTTGTGGAGTTTTATGATTGATTTTGAATTTAGGCATTTTATGGTTTAGATTGTGGTACTTTAACTTTTGCGAATGTGTGGAGTTTTGTAAAATAATTGTCAATTTCTTGATATTGTAGGTCGTATGAGGTTAAACCGTCGCACAATGATTTGGTGGAGCACTTGGACTTGATCAGAGAGGCGGTTAAGAGAGATGAGCCATTGGGAAAATGCAAGTTATTACTTGCATTTCTTGCCAACCCAACTAAAGCTGCAGTCTCTGAACAGGTCATAAATTTTAATGTGTATAGTTTTTTGTTGGTTGATTTCATTGTTTTTGGTGTTTATATTGTGTTTAGTTGTTGGTTCAATTTGTAGGATGGGCAAGGATTGAACATGGATGAATTTATTGTTGACGATGTTGATGTTGGTGGTGAAGATGAAAGTGACGAGGAGGGTGATGAGGACGACGGGTTGTTTGATTCAGTTTGTTCTTTTTGTGATAATGGTGGTGATCTTTTGTGGTACAAATTCGTACTTGACTTGTTTCACAATGCTAGCTAGTTCGCTTTTGGGGTTTGTGTATAATTGGCCGTCCGTTTTCTGTTTTTATTTTGTACAGTTGTGAAGGGAGGTGCATGAGGTCTTTTCATGCCACTGAAGAGGCTGGTGAAGAGTCTTCATGCCAGTCTCTTGGTTTTACTGCGACGAAAGTTGAAGTGTGTTACTATGACTTGTTTGCTATTATAGAAAATTTTGCCTCCTTGCTTAAAAGTAATTGTTTTCCCTCATCTTCTGAACAGGGTATCCAGAACTTTGTGTGTGAAAACTGTGAACATAACAAGCATCAGTGTTTTGCTTGTGGAAAGTTGGGCTCCTCTGATAAATCTTCCGATCCTGAGGTATGAGTTTGTGATGAGATAAATTGTAAAGAATAGTTATTTTTCCCCTAAACATTTAAACTTCATCTAGAATTTCAGAAAGAAAACAATTGTTTGCCCTTCTTTTATGCTAGTTATTGTGTCATCTACTCCAATTAATTATTTGTTACTCGTCAGGTTTTTAGATGTGCTAGTGCAACCTGTGGATACTTCTATCATCCACATTGTGTTGCAAAATTGCTCTTCCCCAATGATAAAGCTGCTTCTGAGGAGCTTCAGCAGAAGATCAATGCAGGCGAGTCTGTTACCTGTCCCATTCATAAGTGCTCCGTCTGTAAGCAACTAGAAAATAAGAAGGAACCTGAACTGCAGTTTGCTGTTTGCAGACGTTGTCCAATTTCATACCACAGAAAGTGCTTGCCAAGGTTTCTCATTCTTTTTTCACTTTCCATTTGATATATCATAAGTATTTCTTTTGGTTCTGTTCACGCCATGGGATGAACAAAAATTCTACTCCCTCTAACAATAAGACATTTGTTGTTAAGAGAACTCACTCTTGGGACTTCTTAGACCTGCCCTTGTGTATCCACATCAAGGTTGTCATGTTGACTATTATGAGACATGTGATGGGATTAGGTTAATAAATAACTATATTTGGTTTTGTTATTATATTTGGTTTTATGAAGACTTTTTTAGAAGGAGATGAGGCGACAAGTTTTTACTAATTTAGGGCTTTATATATAAGAGGGATCAGTGTGAGAAAGGGCAAGGAATCATTTGGATAATTTATTTCAGCCTTGTTGGCTTGGGACAGCGGATAGTCCCTCGAGTTGCTATCTATGTAGATGGGTGGTCCCTCGACCAGTATTGAATATTTTCTTCTTCCTCATCTTCGTTAATCTAGAGATTTTTCTATCTCTATTTTCTTTCTTTCATTCGCCTATATTTTCTACTGTTTTATTAAGGATGATCATGTTCCTATCAATATGTTTCTGCATTAGTAGTCATGAATGATGAATGCCTACTGCTTGCATATCTGAATAGGGAAATTGCTTTTGAGGATGATGAAGAAAAAGGAATTATAACAAGGGCTTGGGAGGGTCTATTACCTGGTCGTATATTGATCTATTGCTTGTAAGTGATTGTACTTGAGCCTTACGTGTTGTCCTTGAGGCTTTTGCTTCTTTGCCCACAATTTTTCTTGCATTGATTGCTAAATTTTCGTTTTTGGATTAGGAAACATGAAATTGATGATGAAATTGGGACGCCAGTAAGAAATCATATAATATTCCCCTCTGACATAAAAAAGGTTGCTGTTGAACAGCAGAACAGAAAACGAGTTTCTGATCCAGAATGGAAAGAAGTTCAGCTTTTAAAAAAGAAAAAGCTTAGCTCTGAAGGCACTTTTGGCAAAACTTCTGCTGTGAAATCAACCAAAGAATGGTCTACTGAAAAAGTTGAACGTAGCAAAAAAATCCTTATACCATCTGGTTTGGATTCTATGAGGAAAATGAGATCAAGTGATGCATCAAAAAAACCTGCAAAGGAAAATGTAAAAGCAAACAAAAGAGAGATGAACCAGTCTCAAACAGCCAATGAACCCCCTTTGGGTGATCAGTTATATGAGTTATATGAGAATATCTGCAAACCTGAACAAGTAATGCATGAAAAGCAAGATAGATCTGGCATTGAACAAGGCAAACAGTTGCCTGTCAAGATTCAGACAAACAAGATTGAAGAACCTAAACTTGATGCTGACTCGAAGAGGAGGTACAATTAAAGTTTTCTCTTCTACGTAGTTCCTTTCTTCGCCTCTCCACTAGAATTGTTAAACCATGAAGATTTATGGGCTCTTTTATTACTTGACATTGTGGTTTTCTTCTGTGTTTAATTTTTACTCTTTGATTACTTTTTGCTATACAGTATCGATAGCATAGTGGAACAGGTTGCGTCTTCGACCACTTTAGAATATGTTATAAAAAAGCATGAACTTCCGCATAATACCATGTACTCGGGTAGAAGGGGTTTGGACAAGAATGTTACAGAAGAAAAAATGCGCAGTGCGATTGAAGTAAGTATACTACTGATTTTTTTAATGTAATATGTAGCTGATTAGTGTTTGTACTTTTCTTTATTTTCTGGATTTTTGTTTATAACAATGAAGTTCTGTATCTGAAGGCTGTTAAGGCTGCGCTGACAAAGCTGGATGATGGAGCTAGCATTGAAGATGCCAAAGCCACATGTGATTCAACAGTTCTGAACCGGGTGTTTAAATGGAAGGTAGTTTCCAGTTTTCATCTTGGTTGCCACATATTATTGCTTCTTTATCTTAGTTTCTTCTCTTCATCTTATCTCTTGAGCAATATTTGATTGCCGATGTACATTGTCCATTTCCCCTTGAATTTATTAGATCAAGTACCCTGCATTGTATCATTTTTATCTGGCAATATTTGGAATAAATTTTAAGACGACTTTTTTAATGAATTATTTTTTTGTCCTCGGTAGCATGCATGATATACATTTTTTGCTCATGTCTTTACTAATTTATTCAAATGTCTCTAGAGCAAGCTTAGGGTGTATCTTGCACCATTTTTACATGGCATGCGCTACTCCTCCTTTGGCCGCCATTTCACAAAAGTAGAGAAACTTCAAGAGGTAAACATTACTCTTACCGTTGTTAATGTTCTATCACTCTTACTATGGTGTTTACTGAATTAATTTCTAGGGACTTCCATTTTCTGTCAGACACGTGTGTGTTAAATTTTGTTAGAACAAATACTTATGTGGTGTTCATTACATGCTTTTTCTTGTTACATGTGATGGTGCTTGCTGTAAATTTATAATATTCACGGAATTTTTTTTTGGTGGGATTCACAATGACTCAATTGATTTGTTTGAAAGTTCTTATTAAGGATTTTTTTTTTGTATTGGGTAAGGGTTTCATAGCCTTGAGGATGGTTGGACGAACTTTATTGAAGGCAATTTTCCCCAGTCTTCCTTTTCATAACTCTGCATCCCATGGAGAGATAGAAATTGATCCTTGTTATCCAGTAAATTTATTGAATGTAGTTTGCTTGCTAGTTAGAGATACTATGCAATTACATGCCTTTTAGTTTGGCATGGATTTCAAAGAAATAAACATTTATCTAATATTTAGTACTTATATGAAGTGTGCTTATTATTTTGCAGATTGTTGATATACTCCATTTGTATGTGAAAGATGGCGATATGGTAAGCATTTAATTAAGCTAATATGGTTGAGCAGCTCTTTGGGTTTTCTTAATACTAGTATCACTTTTTCCTTAACGTTAGATGATGTCTGATTATTAATTCATCCCATGACCAGGTTGTCGATTTTTGTTGTGGTGCTAATGATTTTAGTCGCCTGATGAATGAGAAGCTTAAAGAGACTGGCAAAAAATGCTCTTTCAAAAACTATGATTTATTTCAACCGAAGGTAATTTATTTAGCTACTTTAATATGAACTGTGAACAGATTTACGCATCTCACTTGAATACGACTGGGGACATTTTGAAGATAGTTTTATTTTTTGTGCATGCTTAGTTGATGTTTGTTGCTACACATTTGAGGATATTTCTCTGTGTGCATGTGTGCACTTTCAATTTGTATTTTGATTGCAATTGATGCTCCTCTTGGTAGAATGACTTCAATTTTGAGAAGAGAAGTTGGATGAGCGTGGAGCCGAAAGAGCTACCTAGAGGATCTAAGCTGGTAATTTACTTTTTGATTCCCTTGCCTTTTTCTGGATAAGTTTTTGATTTCCCCGTGTGTTATGGATTTATAACATCTTTTGATGTGTGTGTGTTTTTTCCCATTATTGAATATTGATTCATTACACTATTGATTTATTTTATTTTATTTTTCATTATTGAGTAGATCATGGGGCTAAATCCGCCCTTTGGAGTTAAAGCATCTTTGGCTAACAAGTTCATTGACAAGGCTCTTTCATTTAAACCGAAACTTCTTATTCTCATTGTTCCAGAAGAAACAGAGAGGTAAAATCTTGCTTCCAATACTCCTTTTAGGTTACTTTTATTTGCATGTTTGTCTCACATATATCTTGCTTTTTATATCAGGTTAGACGAAAAGTCCGAGCCATATGATCTAGTTTGGGAGAATAAACAATTTGTGTCAGGAAAGGTGATGGTGAAGCTTTGTGCTATTTCCTTGTTCTGCACTTTCGGGGTGATATCTAATCAATTGTTCTTTTTCATCTTCAGTCATTTTATCTGCCTGGTTCTGTTGATGCGTTTGACAATCAAATGGACTCTTGGAATGCCAACCCGCCACCATTATATCTTTGGAGTCGCTGTGATTGGACTGAAGAGCACAAGCTTATTGCTCAAAGACATGGTCATTTACCCGGGCAACATAATGAATCAAGTTTGGAAAATCACCATGAAACAGAAACCACTTGGCCTCAAGTGGATCAAGCTAATGATGCATCTGCATCAATAGTTGATCATCCCATGGATGATAAAGAATATGTAGCTGATCGCAAGATGATTGCTATTGAAGATCATAAAGAAAGTACTACCTACAATGGTCCTGGTCTAGAAAAGAAAACTAGTTATAGCCTAGGAACATCTACATATAATGACCCATCGAGGAAGAGAGGAAACAATGATGAAAGTCCTGGATGGGAAGTGCGTGAGAACACATTAGAAGACGGAATGAATGGAAGGAAACCTCAAGTAGGATCTACGCAGAAGGGGATGACTCGTGATTCCCCATCCAACACTGTTGGTGGAAGATCTTCACTTGATCGTCCACCCTCCACGCCCAGATCTTTTGAAGTAATACCCTTGCAAAAAGAGACTACTGGACGTGGTAATCACGATTTGGTTGGCAGAAGCTCTTCACTTGATTGTCCACCCTCCACGCCCAGATCTTTAGAAATAATACCCTTGCAACAAGAGGCTGCTGGACGTGGTAATCATTATTTGGTTGGCGGAAGGTCTTCACTTGATCGTCCTCCCTCCACCTCCAGGTCTGTTGAAATACCCTCGCAACTGGAAACTGCTGGACATGGTAATCACCATTTAGTTGGCAGAAGGTCTTCACTTGATCATCCGTCTGCTAGATCATTTGGAACACCATTGCAATCAGAGGCTGATCGGCATGATGATCGCCACTTGTTTGGTGGAAGATCTTTGCTTGATCGTCCACCCACCAGACCTTTTGAGACACCCTCACAGGCTGAGCGTTTTGAGCATGGGCTCACTGCCCCTCATGCCCGATATGGAAGAGAGTATGGTGGGGACTGGTCAAGATTACAAGAAGACGACATGGGCGGAAGATTTGGCATCAATGGTGGTGGGTTATTCATGGATGGAATCCATGGACTTTCAAATGTCAACTCAGAGCCACTGTATGCAGGGTACCGGAGACAGGGTCCTAATAATCTTGGTTTCGGCTCTTACGTCCCAGAATTAGATAGAGAACCGGATCTATGGGGGCACACTGATCTGCATTACAACAGACTAGGTTCAGCGCCTCCGGTTCAATACGGGCATTTACCGGCAGCACCAGAGGCATCTCGCAGGGTGCACATGTCTGTTATAGATCGTTACGCTCCGAGGTTGGATGAATTGAATAATGCAAGAAGGGGGAATTTCGGTCCAGAGCCACCACCACCACCCATGTTCAACAGAAATGGGATGTATGATTCGGGAGTGCCTCTACTTGATTACAATAACAATGCTGAGCAGTCTGGTTTGCCTCCTGGTCCTTACCGCCCATATCCTCCTCCTCCTCCGCCTCCTCATCTTTCAAGAGGTTGGCTTAACGATTAGACATAGATAGATAGATTGCTGCATTTGTCTAGGGTTTGCACTTTGGAAACGATTTAGTTAAAGAAAACGCCTCTCAACCATATATTACAACAGTATTTTGGAGTAAGTATTTTATTCGAACAATGGAAAGAGCGAGCTATAGTCTTATCTCAAATGTATCAAAAATGTACATTCATGAGCATATGTTCAAGTTTCAATTGATTATTACTAATATATGTATGAAGAACATAAATCCAATTTACGAAATGCTAAGAATATGTTTGTTGTTTGAACTTGAATACTAAGAATAGAGTTTTTGATGGAACAACTCTTCTATGTCATATAGAGTAGAAAAATGGCGAAACAGACTTATTTCCTCTTCATAAGTTGTAGTCAGCAACGACGTTATTTGGAAGTATCATAACATTATTCTGTTATATTATCATATTAGTGTGTTTAATTTCTCTAATTTACATTATTATTTATTTATTGCATTGTAAAAATGTTATTGGCATTGAATATTTATAATTTAATATACTTCACGACTTTCTCGTGATTGTTGGGTAGAGGTGGAAATTTTAAACCGGAACCGGCCATGTTCAATTCCGGTTCCAAGGTTCATGGAACTGTGAATCGGCGGTTCCGCACAGGCGGTTGACGGTTCCGAACCGGCATTTCATTTAGTTTTGGAAAGAAAATCAAACTCGAACCTCCGGTTCCTCCGAACCGGAACTGGCAGTTCAAAAACCGACCAGAAACCGTGACCGGACCCGCTCAAACCGTCACTTGGACAGGCCGGTTCTGGTAGCCAGCCCTGAACCGTGAACTGCCGGTCCGGTTCCGGCCCGTTTTACGCCCCTAGCTGGGGATAACAGAGATTCACCAACTCCAATGAAAATTACTGATTAAAAAAATTGTCATCGCAATAATATAATTCAAGAGGCTTCGATCCCATCTGTGTTGTGAAGTGTAGAAAACACATCCGGAACTCACAATTTCCGCTTCCACTCAATCAAGAAACCAAGAGAATGAGAAGAGAAAAATATCAAGAAAACATGGATGGAGAGAATTCAACTTCTTCATAAAGGTATGAACTTCAGCACGCATTCTTCTGTTTCTTCATTCTTCACATTTTGGTTTGGGAATTTTAATCTCCTCCTTTAATAAAGCCCCCCTTATCACCGCCTCCTCTAAACATCCTCCATTTCTTAACTCTCTTATTCTTGTTTTCTTGATTTACAGTTGCAATTACAGATATTTGATGCTTTATTATTTTGTCTTAATCGAGTTAGAGCTTGCGTATGAACTTCAGCAACAATTCTTCTGTTTCTTCGTTCTGCAAATTTTGGTTTGGAAATTTTAAACTCCTCCTTTGATAAAGGCCCCTTCCCTTATCTTCACCTCCTCCAAACAAAATTAAAGAACTCGCAAAACCTGCGTCGAAAACTTGGTTTCCTGGCTCTTAACTCTATTATTCTTGTTTTCTTGATTTACAGTTACAATTACAGATATTTGATGATTTGTTATGTTGCCTTAATCGAATTAGAGCTTGTGTTAGCGATTAGTTCATTTTTGGGGCTTCCAGATTGAGCCATTGTTCAAATATCCTAAAGCGGAACACTTTTTATGTTGGTTAAGCACAGAATTATGAAATAGTTATTCTAAATTTAACATATAGGATATTAAGAATATATTTATGTGTTTTTTAGGCCATGATGCATGAATGCATATGCACAAAAGTTTGAAAAACAGAATTTGAATGACCCATTTAATCGATATTCAAGGCAGAAAATACTCGAGCAGATAACAGTAGAACCGGAAACAATGGGGACGAGGGGCAATCTCTCCTTTATCGTGTCTTTTCTATAGTCTCCCCTTTATCGTGCCTTTTCTATAGTTTCGTTTTTTTTTTCCGTAGTTACGCCCGTTTTAACGTTTTTTTTTATTATTTTTAACTCGTATATTTTTCGTGACTGTTTTGATCCAACAAAGTCTGATTCGATCTGTATACTGTGAAGAAAACACAGGCATGACTCACAGGAACTAAGCTTGCCTGCAATCATTCAAGAACATAAGAGAGAGAGAAGCGAAAAACGAAAAGATCAAATCAAGAAAACATGGAGGAAGAATTGGAGAACTTAATAAAGGTATGGACTGTATCCACAGCATGTTTAATATACTGCTACTACATTTCATCAAAGCTTCCTAAAGGCCTTTTAAGACTTCTATCAATCTTACCAATTATCTACTTATTCACAACTCTCCCTTTCCAACTCACAACTTTCCATCTTGGCACTATCTCTTTGTTCTTCCTTGCTTGGCTTGGAAATTTTAAGCTCCTTCTCATCTCATTCGATCATGGCCCTTTATCGCCTCTTCCTCCTAACATTCTCCACTTCATTTTCATTGCTTCACTTCCCATTAAACCCAAATCTTACCACAATCAGTTAAAAAACTCCCTAAACCAACATCAAAAACCTCGTTTCTTGCCTCTTAAATTGCTAGCTCTAGTTCTCATTATTTGTAGCTACAAGTATAAATATCTGATGAACACTTATGTTATCTTAATCATCTACTGTGTTCACATGTATATTGAATTGGAGCTTATGTTAATCATTAGTGCTAGTCCTGTTCGATTCTTAGGCTTAGAAATCGAGCCACAATTCAACGATCCGTATCTCTCCACCTCACTCCAAGACTTCTGGGGCCATAGATGGAACCTTATGGTTACTAGTATTTTACGCCCTACTGTCTACCATCCTATACGACGTGTTTCTAAGTATATTTTTGGGTCATCTTTTAATGCCGTGCCGGCCATAGTGGCCACCTTTTTGGTGTCGGGTTTGGCGCATGAAGGGATTTATTTTCATGCAACGAGAGTAAATCCTACGTGGGAAGTGACATGGTTCTTCGTTTTGCATGGCGTTTGTGTGGCTATGGAGGTGGCAGTTAAGAAGATTGTAGGTGACAGGTGGCGTCTATCTCCGGCGATATCTCGGCCGGTGACGATTGCTTTTGTGGCGATTACTGGGTTTTGGCTGTTTTTTCCGCAGTTGACGAGATATGGCACTGATGATAAAGTCATTGCAGAATATTACAGTCTGGTGAGATTTGTTACTGATAAAGCAAGGAAAG
>CANYCX013519259.1:0-11743 GCA_948193385.1 Breynia disticha f. nivosa
ACGATTGCAGTGTCACTAAATGTGAACCCCAATTTTGCTTAAGTCCATTTTCGAATAAATACGATTTTCGCAACCATTTTTTTCCTTTAAAACACCACTGTACAATTCCAATAAAGTGAACATATATATATATATATATATGAAATCAATAGTGGCATACATGCATTTTCTTTAAACCGACCAAATACAAAATAAGAGTATCATAAATGTGGAAGCTATGGTTTGCGTTTTAAAACAATGCAAGCCTATACTGGTATGCGTATGGCTGTACAAAATACAAAAGTGTAAAATATCCAAAATCTGCTAGGAGCCGACCTATCCTCCTCCTATCACACGCTCGTGCTCCGCTCCAAAAACAAGTCCCAACACCGGCTATTGACGATCTGCACATATTTACACAGCAAAATAGAAGGTGAGTATTTAAAAATACTCAGTAAGCGATCCTTATAGGTTATTAAGCTGTATGCGTAGGGGAACCTCGGCCTTTGCGGCCTAATCTCCTCCAATTTCACTATAGTTTAGGTATATTGACCAACACACATAACGACAACTCAAACAAGCTCATTAGTCTTCTTTTATAAGTCATAACAAGGGAAACCTTCGGCCATTTGGGCTTATCCTCCCTATGACATCCTAACGCCATCTACAACAATCATTTAGGTGTTTATTGATTCAATTTAAGTGTTTAATTCAGCAAGGAAACCATTCAAAATCATTGGGGTACATTAGGTATTCATTTGGATGTTATTTGGTTAAATTCATGGTTCCAGACTCAAATTAACGTATGTTACATTTGGCCCCTTAACATGCGTTATTTTGGGTTATGACCAGTACGAATAACGTATGCCAAGGTTCCAGTTAATGTATGCCATACTCAATTAACGTATGCTAAGTACCATTGTTGGCATTCATTAATTCCACTAGGTCATTCTGTCCTAATTCTGCCTAAGTATTTTCAAACATACACTTATCCATTCATCTTAAACATGTCAATTAACTCATAAGGCAACCATATATAACGAATATACACCCAAATCATCTTAGTTAATCATTTAAACCTATGTTTAATCACATTACAACATGAATTAATCACAACACTACACATCCATACAAATCACCAACAACATCTCACAAACACATAATTAACATAACATATCATACTTCCACTCCTTCATATACACAACAATTCATATCAATATATTGCATCATTCATTTTCCACGTTTAACCATTCCATTTCGTACTTACAATTTCACATCATTGAATTCCATAACACATATGCATATATAACCAACTGTGCAATTAGCATTCTAAAATCTCAACAACATCAATCATAATCACATGAATGTATGCATTATGCAAATGCTAGTGCAATCACACAATGCATTGCTCTGGAGCCATACTTCGCTAGGGAGAGACTCCACTCGATCCCCGCGACTTTGGGAAACTTACCCCTCAATTAAAGAGAGAGAGTCCACTCGATCGCTTTGCACAAATTGGACACACGTCCCTTATTTTTATAAGAAGAGAGACTCCACTCATCTTCCGTGCACATATGGACAACTTACCCCTCAATTCATATTTCATACGAAATGCTCATAAATGCCATACAACATGAAATGAATGACAAGAATCATTCCCCAAGGCCTTAGCCACACAAAACACAATGAGCATCAAACATGAATCACAATGCAATCATTTCCTCAATTCATATATCCATTTTTCCCACAATTTACATTAACATTCCATACGCATAACAATTGCCACATACCATCAAAGTTCACAAATTTGGTTGCTAAGAACCCATTTCGCAACAACATATCCGTGCCGTAATTCGCAACATCATTAAACAAACATACAAGCAAAATCACATTCATTAGTAAGCCTATTCATACTTATCATGCACTTTTTGCACTTGTCAACTCCAATCCATTTCCATTATTACATCAAGAATCACCATACCAACAAGAATTAACTAATAGCAAGTATAACATATCAAGTAAGTGGCAAATAATCACTTACCTCGGGCTCCGAGGTTCGATCCGTCGCTTGATTCCCGAGTCGGGTTCCAAATATCGTTCCCTACACAAATACAATCACATTTCCACACATTTAGCACACAATGTAGGTTATTTCAACCTCTAATTCTGATTTCTACTTAAAAACCCCAAAACCCCCAAAACCCTAATCTCTTAAATTTCACAAAAATAGATGGTTTAGGGTCAATGGCTTATAGAATCTTGTTCTACATTCAAAACCTAACAGAACCCTACACAATGTACCTAAAATATGACACATTTCAGTTTGGGATTAGCATTTTACCTTGATTCCTATTTCTTTGTAACCTAGAGAGAGGAAGGCGTGATTTGGGGTTAAAAATGTGTTTAATCTGATGCAAATGTGTTATTCTAGGTAGGTTTTGTGTTTAGAATGGCTAGAAATAATTGAGAGAAGGTTTGAAGAGTGTTTTGGTAGGTGGAGGTGAGTTATGGGACGGATAGAAAGTGTCTCGACCTTTTAATGAGATGTGCAGGGGCCCGTTAATGTATGTTAACTTTCCACTCTTGGCATACGTTAATGATCAACAATTCCAACAATCAAAACATCAATTTATATCCATTCAATCCAGCGAAAAACAACCATAAACCTTAAATAAACCATGGAACCTTTATACACCCTTACCTTAGCAACTTAGGATGATGATTACAAGAAATAAATCTTCAAATCACTTCCCCTGAGTAAATTCTCACTCAAACACAATTCCCCTGATGTTTCTCAACTGTTCTCTGCAAATTTCTCTGAGTTTAGGTTTACAAATGTTTGAATGTCGGTTAAATCGAGCGATTCTTATATTTTTTTCCAGAAAACAACGATCCACGGATGGTGGAATGGTGACTAGGCGTGGTCGTGCCGAGCACGCGTAGTTTCACCTCCACTGCGCGTACTCCCTATTTCCAGCATTTGTCCGATTTTCTTCGTTTATTTCGTGTCAAACTTATATCAACCTTTGATCAACCTTTATATATTGATGTTTAAACATTTAGTTATCATAATTTTACGATGAAAAATTCCCGGGATGTTACAATCTCAATGAATATTTTTAAGTGAAACTCAATCCCAATCATGCGTTGCAAACATTACTTATATTTAGGATGGATATAAGGATTTTTTTTCACCACAACAACACCATTTAAAACAAATAACTACAACTCTCGAAAAGGTGTGCTATTAATCTCAACAATGAGGATCCCTTCAATCCTGCTTCAAATCTTTGTCTAATCACAGTTTAAAAAAAAATTATGAGTACAAAAATTCATTAAATATATGTTCCCATAACACTTGCTTGACCATGTAAACATAGTGCAGTCATAGTTTCAAGCACATGCAACATTACTGAACTCTTTCTCTTATCTATCTTGTGTAGAATTTAAGTACATTATTCTCATCTTAATATTCTCACAGGTAATCATTGGTTCTGTCCTTATTAATTTCTTTTAACATTCATTTCTACTAAGTCATAGTCATTTACATCTTTCATCACGAAATCAGTCACATTTCTCTTATAAATGGATGTGCAAGGGCTATCTTGTGCACTAAATCGTGCACTACTATGTGCAACGAGAGGTTGTTCATGGTTTGGTGCATGGCTCAATCTCAGTTCTGTTCAATCATAAATCAAGCAATACCCTTGCATGGGCTGACACACGATTTACCGAACACATTTTCTATCCTATGAGCACCAAAAAATCAGATAAAAAACATGAAATTTCACTACATACATGTCACATTTTCATTTCATATCAGTCCCACTTGATTCGAACATCAATCACTAAAGTTCCATATCACTCTGACATATTCATTCATACTTTATTTATGATAAATCCATATCGTAGCATAAATCACAAGTCCTACACTTCACAATCCTTTTAAATTCTTATAAACTACTGTTGAGATCAAACTCAATTCATTTTCCTTCAACCATCACAATTTTAATAATTTATTCTCAATTCTTTCTTGTTGAACTAACATAGTTCAACCACACAAACATTCTTATATAAGCTATCACAATTCACATTTTTTGCATTCATGTTCAACATCAATATTTCTCATAAATGGATGGGATGTGTATGATGCAAGCTTAGTCATTTATGTAAGTTCTCAAGCATTCTTTTAGTACCTACCTTTTTTCTTTGTATTCTTTTATCCATGTACTCTCTTGGTACATTCCAACATTTCACTTTCAAATCAAATTGTGTACTCTTTTGGCACATCATTATATCAATTTGTATCATTGATTTCATCATCTCTTGTGTGCTTTATCGCGTCTACATGACATATGAACCTTCATCACCTCTACGTGACTTATGCGCCTTGGTTACCTCTAAATGCATTGTGCAATACACACATAATTCCATAACCCATTTATTTGAAACCAAGTCATGCATTTATGAATTATATTGCTTTTTATGTAAGTCCCTAAACATAACATTTTAATAATTGTCATACTAATCATTCATCATGTTGACCATGCAAAATTTTTATTTTTAGCTGCTTAATTCGATACAACTTCTCTATAATGTATATGTGTTATCTATACACCATGATTGATGAAACACAATCATCTCATATATCATCATACTAGTTTTAGTTCACTACAATTTCCATTGTCAATAATTAACTAGAGATGTTTAAATATTATCTTTTGTTCACATTTTTTACTATCCAGTGCCTTACACCCATAATTAAATAGAACTAACATCTTGGATCATTTTATCTATCTTTATGCACAAAGGTTAGATAGATGTAATGTATTTGCCTTATATTTATCATCCTTTCATAATGCTAAGCAAGTCTATATGAGATAATTATGTTGGACTTGGGGATCACATTAAAAATCTCCCATTAATTCCAAAGTTCAACTAGTTATTATCTTAATCCAACTATCTTAACATATATTCTATGTTTAAGACTTAGTTAACTAGTTAGTCAACAATTGGTCACATCACCTCTACTTGTCTCTTTGTTTATTTGATTGATATGACCTCTCTTAATTATCTTTATGATCACATATCATTTTCCAAGTGTGTATTTAGTGTGACCAAAATTCCTAGCTTGTGTATTGATTCTATGTTTATCACATAAGGAATTTACTATGTCTAGGAAGCTTGGGAAAGATACTAACTCAGTTGTGAACTTCATTGAAAAAATCACTTTTACACTATGCTTATTTTGAGTTTAGTATAGGTTATTAAAGTATAAAACCATGATGCATAGTATTGTATACTAAAATTAATTAAAATATTATATGATTTTTATTGTATGGTATAGTTTAAAACCATGATGCATTTGGAATGACTGTATGGGTTACTAATGTATAATACTGTTATCTTATTTTAATTAATTAAAAGAAAATTTTAATAAAATATTAAAGTGACCAAATTATCCTTATAAATAGAGTTAATTTAGCTTAAAGAAATTTTAATAATTGATGTATACTAAAATTAATTAAAATATTATTTTATTTTTATTGCTAAAAGAAATTTAGAACATATTATTTAGTTTTAATTCTATCACAAATAATCCAAAAAATATTTGTAAGAAAAAAAATTATTAATCAAGTAGGTTTTCAAAATATTTTAATTTTGATTTATGAAAATTTTAAATATGAACCACTATCATCTAAACAATAATCGATGTTGAAAACATAATGGAGATGATGGTAAATTTTTCCAATAAATATTCAAACAAAGAAGTAAAAAGTGAAATGGGAGTAAATTTTTTGAATGAATATTAAAACTATGAGGTTAAAATCTCATGGTTTTTTTAAGGAATTTTAAAACTATGAAAAAACAACCTTAACCAATAGGATCTAATAAACTATTAAAACAAGTGTGGTTATATTTTTAACAATACTATACCATACGATACTAACCCATGAAGCAAGCAAAGCATTATAGCTTCTTTTGATATAATTCACTTAGTTTGTTGTAGAATTTTACCGTACCTTATTCTTTCGACTTATTCTTAACAATTTACATGTGTTTCTTCTTTTGTGATCAATATCAGTTCTCAAGTGGACAAGAAGTATCCATATCCTTATGTAGATGAATTTTCTTTTCTTTTTTAAAACACTATGAATAGATTTTTAATCTTTCTAAGTGCATGAGTAACATCCAATTTTAGTACATAGTATAGCCTTTATGATCGATCCTATAATCATATTAGAATCTACTCATGATCCTTTTATCTATCTTCATAGATGTGTAGTTGCTACTACTTAGGATAATTGCTACTAGACAAGTGCTCATTCTCTTTCTTTGAGTTAACCAAATAGAAAAGGTTCAAAACCTTTCTATTGTACTTTACATGACTTGGTTCCAATGAACCAATGATCTACTCCTTAGATCTTGATACTTTGTACTAGTTTGGTTTTTAGAAGTCATTTTTTGCAAAACACATTCAACCATTACTTCATTCTCTAATGTTAAAACTTTATTTCTAACAATCAAGATGTTCTCAAAGAGAAATAGAGAAGTGTTTATGCTCCCAATAAACTTATGTATACACTAGATTTTTTAAATCTTTATGTATTAGAGAATACTTCCACTCAACTTGTGCTTTCTTCTCTAACCTTCAGTTTTTTCTGTAGACTAAGAAATTATGACATTTAAACATTTCTTCAAGTTCTATTTTACTCCCACTATTCTTCTTAAGAAACTAGTCTTTCTCGTAAAAATAAGATTGTTTATGCAACTTATGTTTGAGTTCTCAATTAGGCAGTTAGATA
Organism: Breynia disticha f. nivosa; assembly: GCA_948193385.1. Taxonomy (NCBI): domain Eukaryota; kingdom Viridiplantae; phylum Streptophyta; class Magnoliopsida; order Malpighiales; family Phyllanthaceae; genus Breynia; species Breynia disticha. Next base: position 6,786 of record CANYCX013519259.1, read on the forward strand.
GTATTCTTTCTCTCTCTAAAGAGAAACCAACAAGCACTTAGGGCTTTTGGCAATACGTTTTCCTAAACTTATGCAGGACTTCCAATCCCTACCCTTAAGAAAAATTTCTTTAGCTTATGGTCCAACAATATCTTTCAAAGTGTCATTTTCTTGATTTTTTTAAGTTACATTTAGTAAAGACAAAATAGTGTTAAGGGTATGACTTAAGATAGAGTTTTGGAAGAGTTCCATGAATCTATTATGTTGAATCTTGTTTAACAATTCATTTTAGACATATCACTATCTAGAGGTATTTTTAGAGGAATGAGTTTATGTTACTTATTTCACATTCTCTAAGATAGTCATCTTGATTTATGTATTTACCTTCTCAATTCAATTGAAGGGTTATGATGCTTTAGTCATGTTGGTATTCTACTTCATTACAAAGTTCTTAAATTCTCAAAATTTTTAGATTTATATACTTCTTTATAAATGCATAGTCATTAATTCTATTGTCATCCTTGAAGTTTATGAAGTAGTCTAGCCTTACTTTAGCACTTGTGCCAAATGTTCTACATACATCACTTATGTATAAGTTCCATTTGCACATTTATCTTTTCACTAATATTATTTGAATATACTTTTGGTCATTTTTCCTTATAGATAAAATTCACATTCATCATAAGCTTAAGATCAAACGAATTAAACACTCCTTTTTTATGAAGTATTTTAGTATAATTCTCATTAACATAGCCTAACTGACAATGCCAAAAGTTGGAAGGATTAAGTTTTTGTATTTTTGTTATAAATAAACTTTGTGTCATGCATTTCTAGTACATGTAGGCCATTACTTAGAAGTCCATTGCATAGTACATGCATATTAGATGAATACTAATAACACTGTCTTGAATAGTGAAATCATAACTTTCATTGTAAAAAAACTAAAATTATGTTTCTACATCTTATAAGAACATAATAATGAGTCGATAAGGTAAAGTCATCTTGAAATCCTTGATTTCAATAGAAGCATTCTTTGCTCTCGTAAGGAAAATAGAGACTTCACTCTATAAGTAACTAAATCATCATCCCCTTTTCTTTCCTTCTCAAGGCATCAACAACTACATTTGCCTTTCTAGGATGATATTCAATCGTGGTGTCATAATCTTTCAACAACTTTATCCAATGCCTCTGTCGAACGTTCAGCTCTCGCTGTGTCATATCATTCTTGAGACTCTTATGATCAGTGAATATCTAAAAAGTCTCCCCATATAAGTAATGTCGCCAAACCTTTAAAACATGAACAACCACAGCTGACTCCAAATCGTGTGTTGGATAGTTAACTTCATATGGTCTCAACTGACGCAAAGTATAGGCAATAACTCTACTGCACTGCATCAGTAATCCACCTAACTCAACTCCAGAAGCATCTGTATAGACAACAAAAACACCTCTCTGACTAGGTAACATAGAAATGGAGCTTCCACTAAACTTTTCTTTAGTTCCCGAGAACTCTCTTCACACTTTTCATTACAGATGAACGGAGCATTCTTTCTTGATAAAGATGTCATAGGTCTAACTATCCTCAAGAAATCCTCTATAAATTGACTGTAATAATCTGCTAAACCCAGAAAACCCCGTACCTCAGATACATTCTTAGGAGCATCCCACTCTTGAACTGCCTTTATCTTACTATGATCAGGTTTCACTCCCTCTGCTGATATCACGTGTCCTAAAAAGATAACCTCTGGCATCCAGAAGTCACACTTGCTAGTATAAAGCTTTTGTCTTTCAACAACTAGAGCACAATCCTCAAATATTGCCCGTGGTCCTCTCTATCTCTTGAATACACTAGAATATCATCAATGAACACCACAACAAACTGATCTAAATAAGGCTGGAATACCTTATTCATCAGTCCCATAAAAACTGTTGGTGTATTCATGAACCCAAATGACATAACAATGAACTCAAAATGCCCATAACGAGTCCTAAAAGCTATTTTCTTAATAGAATTATCCTCAACCCTCAACTGCCAATAACCTAACCTCAAATCGATCTTAGAGAACACTGTAGCTCCCCACAGCTGATCTATTAAGTCGTCTATCCGACAGCGGATACTTATTCTTTACAGTTACCTTGTTCAATTGACTAAAATAAATGCACAACCACATACTACCGTCCTTCTTACGCACGAATAATACAGGTGCTCCCCAAGGTGATACGTTTGGTCGTATAAACCCTTTTTCTAACAGCTCCTCTAGTTGTCTTTTCAACTCCTGCAACTCAACTGCTGCTATTTTGTAAGTTGAAATAGATATCGATATTAAGCCCGATATCGTCTCTATCTAAAATCTACCTCTCACTGTGGGGGTAATCCTGGTAACTCATTTGGAAACACCTCAGGATATTTTTTAACAACATGTACATCTCGTACCTCTAACTTTGGTTGATTCACATCAATCACTAATGCTAAATAGGTATCACAGCCCTCTCGAATCCACTCGCAGTTATAACTGCTGAAATTAAGCAGGAAGGAGTAACTCCCTCTCGTCCACCAGTAATACCTGTTTCTCACCATCAACCTCAATTACAACCTCTTTCAAAGAGCATTAGATCGTAGATCGATTCCTGGATAGCCAATCCATCTTTAGGATGATACCAAACTCAGCCATCCTCAAAATAATCAAATCAGCCATGTACGTTGACTCCCCTATCTTCAACTTACAGGATCTCAAAATATGTCGTACTATCACAGTACTACCAGTAGGCATAGATATACCAACTGTATACCCTAGCTGCTCAATACTACCCCCTATCTGCTCAACGACACTCTCACTAACAAAAGAACAAATAGAACCCGAATCAATCAGTACTAAAGTAGGATAGGTAAAAATAAAAATAGTACCAGTGATGATGTTCAAATCCTCTGCTGCCACATCTCGGGTCATAGCATACACTCTAGCTTGTTGTGCTGACCTTGTAGGTGTTGTGGAACCACCAACTAAACCCATTGTACATGTACCACTTGCTCTACCCCTAAAGGCTGATCCTCCCCTATAAGTAGACCCTGAACCACGTCCACATCTACCTCTGCCACTGCCACTAGATGGTATAATACGAGTCTCTCCCGCACTACTATGTCTAGATACACTACCTCCTTGAGACCCTTGTCTCTGTGGATAGTCCCTGGCGAAATGTCCCAGCTGATAACATCTATAGTATAACTCTCTCGTGTTCCCACCGGTATAAGAACATGTATCTTTGCTCGAATAAGTAAGAGGTATGGAGGAATCACTCCTCCCACCTCCTGCTCCTCGTCTTGATTGTCTACTAGCATTACCACCTATCTCTCGCAGTGGTCTCGAATCTAATTTCTTCATCTTCTGCGACTGCTGAAAACTAGTACCTGACGTCCTCTATGGCTTTCCTTCTTTTCTGTTCCCCTTCTTGTCACCCTCTGTCTCTAACTACTCTGCCCTGATGACAGTCTCAAATAATAACTCATATGTTTGTGGTTTCATCGCAATCTTGTTACAAATAGCATACCTCAAACCTTCCTCAAATCTGTATCTCCTCTTCTGGTCAGTGTCAACATCCTCTAGAGCGTATCGAGACAAACGAGTGAACTCTGCCTCATACTCGACAACTTTCCTGTCTCGTTGCTTCAACTCTATAAATTCTATCTTTTTTGTCAAATACATCTGAGTATACTTATCGGAAAACTTCTTCAAAAAGTCATCCCAAGTCAACACAAGAGGATCTTTTTCGAAATCGTCTCCACCAGTTCCAGACTACTTTTTCTAACAACGAAGTCGTATACCTCAACTTCTGCTCCAGATTACACTGTAATCGATTGAGAATTCTCTCATTTTGTCTCAACCAGCCTTTGGCCTCAGTCGGATCTGTTGTGCTCTCAAATACCTTCGGCCCCTGCTTTCGTACCTCTGCAAAATTTTTATCAATGTTTAGGTTTGATGTACTCCCTGAACCTTTCTCCTTCTCTATTTCTCTCTGCTGACCTTGTCCCTGATTCTGCATCATCCTCTGCATAATCTCCCAGAATGGTGCGTAAATAAGGTCATACGGGGTAATAGGCATCGTAGGTGGTACTGGCTGCTCTAGAGGTACTAGGGATGCTGGTATGGACCCCTGTCCTCCGACTGAATCTCTGGACTTGGCTGTGTGATCAGGCGATACATCTCTAGGCTCCATCTAATTCAAAATCAATTTCAAACTTTTTAGTTTTTCAAATCAACACAAAGGATTTTCTAACTTATTGGCACAGTCCACAGAAAATTTAATCCCTATTTAGATACCACTAATTGTGGAGCTTAAATTCTTAAAATAATAACCCGATTTTTACCCATTTTCAATATTACATCATAAAATATGATAAAGAGATGAGAGAGAAAATTTGAAATATTATATAAAACCCTCAACTCAAATTCAGTTTAAACACAGATGCGAAAGCTGTAAAGAGTTTTCAAAACAAAACCAAACTATATATACAATATGTGTACAATGTATGTACAAAAACAAAATCTGAAAAACTGAAAACCAGGAGCCAGACCTCTCGTCAATATTGCAATCTATCCCTGATCAACACGACTCCGATCCAAATGCAGCTACCTACGATATGCACAACATTTCAACATTCAAAGATGGTGAGTATACAAATATACTCAGTAAGTGAAAATCAGAATATTAAATAAATGAATTGTAGGGGAACAACACGAGGTCATGCTAAATGAACACGGTCTGATACATGGATTCGATAATTACTCCGCTGTCTATGACATGTTTTTTGCTATAAAGAAAAAAGAAAAAAAAAGAAGAGAAAAGCGACAGATGAAAAAAAAGCGGAAAAAAAGAAAGAAGAAAAAAAGCGAGAGATGAAAAATAAATGTTGAAACTTGTTAAATTTAATCAGATTTAATACCCCTTGCAGAATGAATTGAGGAATTGGTCTGATTTATTTT
>CANYCX013523180.1:0-12177 GCA_948193385.1 Breynia disticha f. nivosa
TCACCTGCCTCATGTCCCATGGGATTAATAAAATAATAACACTTCTCTAGAGAAAGAGCATCAATACATACATTACTGATAAGCTTGTAATCAACCTTGCATTTCGTGTCAAAGCCAACAGTAATTTTCACAAATTGATTCTTGAGATCTCCATTCAAAATGACTAAAATACCGACAACCTTAGTCAATCATTTTGCCACAACAAATGTTTCGGTAAGCCGATCAGCAGTCTCATTTGATGTGACCCTTCCGATGATATCATCTACATGACTTTCTTCAAACAGCTTTGCTTCAATACTTCTAAATTCTTGTTCTTTTTGGCTTTTTGTATTTTCTGCGATGGAATATGTTTGATAATGAACAGATGAGGCATCTTCAGAATGTGGGATGGTGCCAATCATTTCTTCATCTGTGTTGAGAATAGTTGTTTGCTCTAGTTGTAGTTCTTTTAACTCATGAATGCATTGATCAAATCTATGTTTCCAAAGTTGAAAACTAACTAGATCTAATATTTCTTCAATGAGTTCAGAGAAATATTTTTGTTGGGTTTCTTCTATAATGAATCCTTTGAGCAACAGAACACTCTGATACCAATTGTTATGTACCCAATTTTGAGAGGAAAGAGAATTAAAGAAAGAGAGAGGGAGAGACAGATTTTAGAGATAAAATTTTGAGAAAGTAGAGAGAAGAAGATGCAGAGAGGGGAGAGGAGAAGAATAGGCAGAGAAGGGCAAGGGAGGAAGAGAGGAAAGTAGTAATTTTATTAATTGATTAAATGCTTTAAAATCATGCCTTACACACATATATATGCTTCTATAATAATAACACTAAACCAAACACAAATACTAATTTTACTAATTAAATCCTTATAATATAGGATCATCACACTATACTTAAATATTACAGGCTTTGTGTTGTACAGAACAGAGGGCGTATTAGATCAACACAAGGCCGTGCCCATGGGTGTGTTGACTAACACGATCTGTGTTATAGTTATTTATTAGATCGAGCTGTAAACTATTATATTAGAATATGTATTGTTTGAAAGTTAATGACAATAAAATGCACAGGTTATAAGAAACTACAAATGAAAAAGAAAATTTTTTAGTTATACGCTAAAAAAAGTTAACATGAATAGTAATTATATGATTAACAGGATAATAAGTTTAGGATGTGTTATTTTGGTATCAGATATATTAATGTGTGCTTTATGACATGCATTTGTATGTTCATTTATGTGAAATGTGTGTTAAATCATTTTTATTTTTGTTTTATTGATATGTCATAGCCTAGACAACCTACAGATAGAGAGAAGGAGCAGCAGACCCCAGAGATACTGTTTATAAGTCATATGCAGGATCTAGATATGAGCCATATGTTCCTAATAATTCTGATTGCGGTCCAGCCTATCCTTATCCACCACCATAGTGTTATCCTATATACAGGGATCCAGAGATGATTACTTACCAGGTTAGATCCAAAAACTTTAACGAATTGAAGAAGTAGGGAGCTGTAGACTTTCGAGGTACTGCAAATCTATGACTGGCAGATGAGTGGTTAGATCAGATTATACGTGTGGAGCTCAAATGTTTTTTAAAAAATAACCCAATTTTTTCCCACTTTCAATATTATATCATAATATATGATAAAGATATGAGAGAGAAAATTAAAATATTATATAAATCCCTTGGGCCCAAATTTAGTTTAAACACACATGCAGAAGTTGTAAAAAGTTTGGAAAACAAAACAAAACTATATATACAATATATGTACAATGTATATACAAAAACAACATCTGAAAAGCTAAAAACCCAGAGCCAGACCTCTTGTCAATATCGCAATCTGTCTTTGATCAACACAACTCTAATCCAAATGCATCTACCTATGATCTGCACAACATGTCAACATTGAGTATACAAATATTCTCAGTAAGTGGAAATCAAAATATTGAATAAATGAAGTGCGGGAATAGAACGAGGTCGTGCTGGATGAACACGGGCCGTGCTCATATCAAACTTCCTAGTTGGAACGTTGTTCTAATCTCAACACGAGCCATGCTCGACCAACACATTTCTAGGTAACACAATCATGCCACCTTTGAGCACGAGGGCATGTTCATAATCCATTCCCAGATTAGCTCTGCAACACGGGGTGTGCTGGTCAGCACGATGACGTGCTGAGCTACTGACTTTACCCTTCTGATTCTGTTTTCCATTTCTTTAAGTATTAGTTAAGGGTGTTGCTTTAAACACATTTCTAGTGTTTTACATGTACTATTTGTACATTTATATAACAATCAAACTCATCACAAGAGTTAAATCATAGCAATCACATAAATACTCAATAATGCATATCAAACTCAAACACATGAAATCTCATCATGTAAATCTCCAATTAAGCATGCCAGCATTCATAAATCAATAAGTAAGAATCAAACATGCTACAATGAATGCCAATCTCAAATGTGTGCATATGAATGCCATGCAGCACATACAATAATGTCGAATGCTCGAGGCATACAACCATTTTAGTCATCGGCATCTCATCGGCATTGGCATCTCACCAGCATTGAGAATCTCTCTCGGCATCGCGAATCTCACCCGGAATATCATCGGCATCTCACTGGCATCGAGAATCTCTCTCGGCATCGTGAATCTCACGCAGAATATAATTGGCCCAGTGTCACACAAGTAAGTAACAAAATGAATGAATAATGCATTCAAATGGCCAAATAATCTCAGGTATGCTCAGTCACAAGCAATTCACATGCTCAACATAATCAATAAGCAAATAAGCAATTACACATGCTTCCATATGCTTATTATCAACAAGATATCAACATGGTATCAATGAGCATACTGACATAATCCATATATCACATATGAATCAACAAGGCAATATCAACATGCTCATAACACATATTGTCCGCAAGAATCATTATCCAAGCTTAAAGTTCATTAGAACATACTTATGAGCATTTCTTCCTTTACTTTCATTCTTTAATTGTCTTATGATCATTTAGATTCTTATAAAGACATAAATAAGCGTAATAACACTTATAAGAGTCGTAATTGTAAGAAAACACTTATACATAAGCGTAACCTACTTACCTCAATCTATGTGTAAAATCAAACAACCTTTAGAGCAACATAAACTCTAACTCGAGCCAAATCATCTAGATCCTCCTAGACAATCAAAAAACCATATAGGAACTATTAATCTTTCATTCATTCAGTTAAATCCATTCTTAGAGCATCAACCAACCATCTATCAATTTCCAGCAGGTTTCCAGCAACTAAACTCAATACTTAAACCTAAAAACACATCTATTCAACAAGCTCAATGTAAATTTGGCCAAATGGAAAAACAATTCTTACCTTAGATAAACTTGGGCTTAATTTCTTACAAGAAAGAAGTTATTTCTTGCTTACTGATGTTGCTGGAATGAAAACTAGGGTTTTCCTTTCACCTGCTAGCTTCCACTCTTCTATTTTCAAATGAATCAATTGAGCACTGCACTTTTTGATTAATCCCAGTCAGCATGACCTCGAGCACGGGTCGTGCTTAATGATCGTGTCGTGTTTTCTTAGCACGAGTTCCTTTTTTGTCGTGCACAATCTCATTTTGCAATTAATTCAACACAAGGGTGTGCTGAATTTCCAAGATGAGCACGATGCCGTGCTGATCATCCCTCATGAGCACGAGGGCATGCTCATGCTCGTGTTGTCCACTGTTTTCCAAATTTCTTTCTAAATCTCTCTGATTCGATTAGAATTAAAGTTATTTTTCATATATTTAAAATCCTACAATTACTTAGGTGTTACAATATGAGTTTTTAAGATGATGGAGGCTAGTGTGGAGGATAGATTGGAGTTTGCTGTGTAAAGGCCCAAAACTTCGTCCAATTTTTAGTCGGAATAATGTGTGATGGAAAAATAGTTAATTCGTGTAATTGAGGTTAGAAAATGTCTAAGGTTGGGTGGAATAATGAGTATTATAAATGGTAAGTATGTACGTATAAGAGATATATATGTCGGGAAGACAAAAGACGAAAATGGGTAATATATGCTTGGAAATGGCCAGGGAACGACCATGTGGCCATTTCTCAGTGTCCGTTTTAGGCCAAATGACAGCATTATGTGGTCGAATGGCCAGGGAACGGCCAGAGGCCGTTTCCCAAGGCCGTTTCGAGCTTCATAATGGCTTAAAAACTTGCGTGTTTCATTTTAAAGAGAGAGAAAAACATTTTTAACTGAGCCTAAAGACCTCCCATTGTTTTTCCTCGACCCCAAACCCTAAAAACACGATTTCTAACATCCCCAACTCCAAATCCTCATTTCCATACCTAAAAAATCCGTGCTCTTGCGAAGGAGACACAAGGGAGGCGAGTTTTAGGGTTTGCTACGAATTGGTAAAGAGGAAGTAGTACTCGGTGCTTGGGACGAGGTTGGACCAGTGACTGTTTGTGCGGATTTTGTGGTAAGTGCTTTATGACACTTACTTATAGCGGTTATGGATACGTTCTTGTAATAATTTGAGTATATGATGGCCTATAATGAGTTGTTGGAAGTATTAGACATAGAAGAATAAAGCGTGAAAGTGTGGTTTGCATGGTTTTGTTCTTGGTAACAAAAGCTTATGAAATGTTATGTGGTATTGTGAATTATTAGCATGTTGGATGCGAGATGCTTGGAATGATTGCTTGCGATTGAGTATGGATGGAAAATTACATGCTTGTGGTTTGGTTATGGATTTTGGTTGTCATATAGAACAGTGATGTTGTAAGCCGTGAAATGGTTGATATTGTGATGTGAATGTTGTTGTGGTATGCCTAAATGAATTTGGTATGTTGATGTTTCAAATGGTGATATAGTTGCATTGAGAGATGTTGAGAAAATGTTAAAATGCGAATATGTATGTTTGTGATTGCAAATTATGGAAAGAGTGGAAAAGATGCACTAATTGCTCTTGTTGTATATGTGAATGATGGATGGAATGATACCATGATGTAATGTGCACGTTTGTATTCATTCCTTTAGCTACTAATTGATTGTGGATGGATGTTGATTTAATAAGGATGTTGAGAGAGTAAATGTATGAAACCTTGAGTATATGCTTGGGAGTGAATGATTGTAAATTGGTGAAGTGGTATGAATGAGTTGATTGTGTTGCTTGGAATTGTGTATGGAAATATGACTCTAGAAGGTGACATGTTTTACGTTAAAATGAATTGTATAATTGCTAGAAAAGGATGGCCTAATGTGTATTGAAAACAGTTGGCATGGTTGAGTGTTAAAAATGCTTTGTATTCTGATCTTGCAGGTGCAGAGAACGGCCAGTCTGGTTGTTTCCCCTATGTTTTATGCTGACAAGGCCAAAACGACCAGGAACGGCCAGGAGAAACGGCCACCATGGCTGTTCCCCTTATTCTGAATTCTGAAAAAAGATTGTTGTGAGTGTTTGATCTAGTACGGTTGGGTCTAATGCTTCAAATGTTTGGAAAATCGTATGCTAAAATGTTAAGGATTATATAAATGGTTAGCTATAGATGAGATGGGTATGAACATATAATCTTGCATGATTATATATGTGGTTTGTGTGGAAAATGAATTAGAGAAAAGAAATAGAGTATAATGAAAATGTGGAACGTCCTAGGGTATGCTTTGCGTGTTCCGTATGATTTGTTGATTTCTTGGGCCAAGTTGGCCGTATATGTTCTATGTGATTGTATAATGGAAAATGATGTGGTGGATTTCATTATCTATCATGTGCACGATATGGATGTTCTTGTTGATTATTGGATGAACTCTTTTGAGTTACATTGGTATGTGATGAAAGATGCCACGAGTTGTCCGTTATGAAAAATGTTGCGAATTGAGATATTGGATTATGGAACATTCATGTGCATGAAAATTTGTGGAAGCTGAGATGTGTAATGCATGAAGTTGCATTCATTCATTGACATTAAGCATTGCATGAGCATTTGTATGTTCATACTTTGAGGAAAGAAAAGGGGTAATTTGCCCAATTGTGTTGAGACAGTAGAGATCGAGTGAAGTCTCTCTCTAACTGAGTTTGATTTGAGGCAGTAGAGATTGAGTAAAGTCTCTCTCTAACTGTATTTGATTTAAGACAGCAGAGATCGAGTGAATTCTCTATTTGACTGTGTTTGAGGCTCTAGAGCATAGCATTTGTGTGTGGAAATGCATTAGCATTTCATTCTCATTCATTTGCATACATTGCATTGATCTGCATTGATATCGAGATGTGACCTTATATGATTTAGTGTGGTCGAGCATGACTTATATCGAATAAAGTGGATTGCTAGTATGAGTTCTGAATTGAATGCGTGATGGCTCTGATATGAATTGATTTGTGATCGAGCACATGTCTGTTGATACAGTCATGTGAATTGCGACATATTTTGTGTGGTTATAATTGTTGCAAATCGTGACAGATTACTTGTGATTAATGATATGTGCTCCTGAATGAGATTGTGTTATGCTTTCTTTGTGCAATTGTATACGTGTGGGGTTTGATGTGGTTGGCCTGGATTGATGCCACTTTGAGGGTTATGATAAAAGAAGGTGATATACGCTATAGTGGTAAAATGTAAAATGATATGACTCGATTGTGATTGTGATTTTATATGAGATTTATGAATGCAGTTATGACTGGATGTTGTGTGATTGTTGTGACATGGCTTTAGGGCGCCCTTAGGGAGGATAGGCCGGGATGGCCGAAGACTCCTTTGTACCCCTGCATGTAGCGACACTGAGGGACACCCTTACTGAGTATTTAATAAAAACTCACCTGTGTTTGCTGGATTTTGTGCAAAGTGACAGTTATCAGGGACAGGACTACGAGATCGGCAAGGCTAGCGATGTGATACTGAAGGTCGAGCTCCGAGCTGTTTGGAATTTGTGAATGCTTGTGTATTTATCCATACATTAGCATAGATGATTTTATTTGCTCAACATTCTAAATGTTTTCCAGCTTCCGGATTATGAAAAATATTTGTGTATGATTTACTCTGATTTATATCCTACGACTTGTGTTTTAAAAAGAAAAAAAATAGTGCTAAAAATGGTATTTATTCAAAAACAAACTTTGTAAAAATTGGCGTCACATTTAGTAAAACACATCTATTCAACAAGCTCAATGTAAATCTTGGCCAAAGGAAAAACAATTCTTACCTTAGATGAACTTGGGCTTAATTTCTTGCAAGAAAGAAGTTGTTTCTTGCTTACTAATGTTGCTGGAATGAAAACTAGGGTTTTCCTTTCACCTGCTAGCTTCCACTCTTCTATTTTCAAATGAATCAAATGATCACTGCACTTTTTGATTAATCCCAGTCAACACGACCTCGAGCACGGGTCGTGCTTAATGATCGTGCCGTGTTTTCTTGGCACGAGTTCCTGTTCTGTCGTGCACAATCTCGTTTTGCAATTAATTCAACACAAGGGCGTGCTGAATTTCCAAGATGAGCACGATGTCGTGCTGATCTTCCCTCATGAGCACTAGGGCATGCTCATGCTCGTGTTGTCTACTATTTTCCAAATTTCTTTCTAAATCTCTCTGATTCTATTAGAATTAAAGTTATTTTTCATATATTTTAAATCCTATAATTTCTTGGGTGTTACAATACGATTTTTTAAGATGATGGAGGCTAGTGTGGAGGATAGATTGGAGTTTGTTGTATCTTTGTTATAGGGAGACATATATAATTGGTGGAAGAATGTTTCACATTCTTTGGAGTTTCTACGAGTGATAGTGCAGAAGGATTTCTTACGAGAGTATAGGAGGAGATATTTACCGGAGGTTTACACGGATGCAAAACAGAAATAATTTTTAGCTCTAAAGTAGGGAAAGTGACTGTAGCCTAGTACGAGTTATAGTGTACCCAGCTATTTTATAACCACTAGACTACCATGCAACATTCTGATTTGAGTGGATCATTCTAATACATTATCTCTTATTATGTATCTAAGTCATCAAAATTATATGGTTGGTGAAACAGAAACATCTCAGTGATCAACATACTAGTTTTAGCTCACTACAGTTCCTACAAATAATGATCAACTAAGGTTATTAAGAAGTTATCCTTTGTTCACATGTTTCATTATCCAATGCCTTGTACTGATAAATGAATAAGACTAACATCTGGATGGTTTTTTCTTTTATAAATGCATAAGAGTAAAGACAGATGAAACTAAAATACCTTATCTTTATTATTATTTCTAAATAATAAACAAGTCCATACAAGATAAATATATATTAGGACTTAGGGCTCACACTAGCAATATTCCATTAGCCCTTTGTTCCATTCAGGCATAAACTGAGACTGATTGCTCTAACATGACTTTCATGTTTAATTAGCTCTTGCTAACTACTAGGTAAGAGAATCACTATATTATCTTCACTTGTCACGCTACTTATATTATTGTCACCTCTCTTAACTATGTCCTTAATTAGGTGATGTTTTCTTAGTGTTGAGATTTCTTATGGACACGAGGCTGTTTAACTTATACAATTGTCGTGTATTGTCATAAAAGAGCTCGATTAGGTCTAGGATGTTTGGGAAAACTCCTAACTCAGTTATGAACTTATTTATCCAAACAACTTTCTTTGCAGCTTCTTCTTCTATAATACAGTCAGACTCCATTGTAGAATCTGCCACAGTTTCTTGCTTTGACCTTTTCCAATTCATAGTACCTCCATTGAGTGTAAGTGCATAACCTAATTACAATCAGTACTAAATCTCTTCTAGTGAAAAAGAAGCATCTCCATATCCCTTTACAAATAACTTTCTTCTCCACCATATATAAAGAAAAGATTTTTAATCCTTCTAACTTACTTAAAAATCTTTTTAACAGTAAAAAAGTGCTTAACTCCCAGATCTTACTGAAATCGACTAATTATGTTTAGTGCATGTGCAACATCCAATATTGTGCATAGTATAACATAAATGATAGATCCTATAACATATGCATATAGAACTCTACTTATGATCTTTCTGTTCTTAACTATTGATAGAGAGTCATAACTCTTTAAGGAAACTTCTTTAGCTAAGGGAAGATTCTCTTTCTTTGAGCTAGCCATGCAGAATTGGTTTAAAATCTTTTCTATGTACTTCCTTTAACTTAGTCTTAAGAGCCTTCTAGACCTATCTTTATAAATCTTGATACTGAGTATCATTTCAGCCTCTCCAAAGTCTTTAATTGAAAAACATGTTCCCAACAATTTCTTGACTTTGTTCAATGTTGGAATATCATTTCCAAGTAGAAGGATGTTGTCCACATAGAGAACGAAGAAGGTGATTATGCTTCCACTAGACATCTTCTATACAAAAGCCTCTTCAATATTCTTGATGAAACCAAACTTTCTAACAGTTTGATCAAAATGTTGATTCCAACTACGGGATGTTAGCTAATTCATAAATTAACAATTAAAGCTTGTAAACCTTAATATGATTCTTAGGATCAACAGATCCCTTAGACTTTTTCTTATAAACATTCTTGAGGAGGTTTCATTAAGAAACACATTTTTGACATCCATTTATCATATCTCATAGTTAAAGAATGCAACTATGGAAAGAAGAATCCTAATGGATTTGAGCATGACTATAGGCGAGAAGGTTTCATCATAGTCTATACCATGAGTTTAGAGAAACCTTTTAGCCACTAGCCTACTTTTAAAGGTATTATCAACCTTCTTCTTAAAAATCTGTTTGCATTCATTTACCTTATCACCTTCAGGTAGATCAACCAATTTCTAAACTTAGTTGTTGTACATTGATTTTCGAATTTTTATTGCCTCACAATAGTTGGCTGGATCATCCATATTGGTTCTCAATGAACCTTACTAGACCTTCTAGGTTCTTGTGCAATAGAGGGTGCTCACATTATTCCATGTGGGTTTTCCCTTCCTCCAACGACACCTCTTTACTAAGAGTTTGTGGCTCTTGAATTTTTCAAGTTCTACCTTAGTCCCACTATTCTTCTTGAGAATGAACTCTTTCCCCAACAAGACAACCTTTAGAGCAACAAAAAGTTTATTCTCATTAGGATAGTAAAGGTAGTATCCCTTGGTCTCTTTAGGATAGCCAACAAATAAGCATTTTAAGGTCTTGGAAGAAAGCTTGTTTGCACTTAAATTCTTAATGTGTAACTCTCAACCTCAAATCCTTAGGAAAGAGATTTTGGTTTCTCTGTAACGCCCTCATTTTTTCGTTTAATTGAAATTTAAATTAAAATATGTGAAAATACAAATAATTTTTTCGTGAACTATTTTAAATAATAATTCGGTGGAAAAATAAAATGAGAGAATTAATTAGAAATAATTAATAAGCTATAAGAAATATTAATCGGGGTTCATTGAGTTGAGCGGGAAAAATGATTACGAAGAGTTACTAAACCGAAACCCAAAAGGGTAAAATTGTCCGATTCGTATATATATATATATATAAGTACACTTTGATTCTCCTTTGGCATACCATCAAAATCACGTGCTCTCTCCTCCAAACCACCATTTCACGTCACAAACCCTAAATCACCATCTTTCTTAGTGGAATCTCAGTGTTTGGGAGTTCCAGAGTCGGTCTGTGCTCAGAGTTCGATAAGAATTTCTTCTACGATTTAGTGAATCTCGTTTTGCATTCTAATCCTAACTTTCCGACCACTTTTCTCTTTAGTTTGAGCTCTGAATCGCGTAAATGATAGCTTGATGGAAAGCTTATCATGTCTAATAACTAGTGGGAACAAGTTTTGGTGTTAATTTGTGATTTAGGTGGTTAAAATTGGTGATAGAAAGTAATATGTCCAAAGTGACGAAAATGAAGTTTTTCGCACCCAGTGATTTTTTCGGATTTTGTTGGTTAGGTAAGTTTTGTGAGACCCTATTGATGGTGTTAGTGTGGTCAATTTCAAATGGGTATTGTTATGGTGAGATTAATCTCGTGAGGAAAGAGAATGGGTAAGAGGTTTGAAAGGGAACCATAGAAACTAAAAAGATTAGGGTGTTGTAATTGGTATAACATATTAAAGGATGGCTAAACAAATGTGTTTAGTAAGTTAAGGGTAATTAGTGTTAAGGAAAAGAAAGAGATAATGAGAAAAGAAAGTGTTATTACTAATGAAATTGTTTAAATCATTGATATTACACGGTGATTCAGGGATTGAGAGTTTGATGTACGTTTATAATGTTGAAATTAGAAAATTTGATGTTACGGTGAGGATGGCTCGTGATGTAATTATTGGATGTGTTGCTAAGGTAAGTAAAACGAGCGCAGTTTCCCTAATTTTCATGTTTTATCGAGTATTTATTACTTGTGGAATGGGCATATTGAATTGATATAATAGCTTAATTGTTGGTATGATGTTTGGATTGGATTTGTTGTAACTATGAGTGATTAAATTACTGGCATGGTCTAATTGGTGTGCTTAATCTAAATTGATGATGAGTAAATCAATTGAGACATTGTGGTGTGCTTATGGTGTATTTTGAAGTGTAACATAAAAGTGAATGTATAAGTTTTGGGTGCGAGTTTATTGAAAATGAGAATTGTTACTACTTAAGTGAGTGCTTGAAATGTTATTACTAAATTGGCCATATTTGGGATTAGTTCGATTGTATTGTTTGTAATCTTGTATTAGTAAGTTTGGAGCATATAAGGTAATTGCTGAAGTACGTGTACTTATATACTCTTTATTGTTTTGAATGAGGTAAACGATGAAAATGAAATAAGATAAGGCTATAGTGGCATGTGATGTAACATTCTGGATATTTTTCATCGTAAAATGACGATAAATATGTGTTTTATTGCTAATATATAAAGATATACGAAAGGTTGATCGAAAGCTGACGCGAAACGATCGACGAAAAATCAGAAAATCTGGATTTAGGAAGTACGCGCAGTGGACAGCAAAGTACGCGCGGTCGCTGCCACCACGCGTACTCACTGCCACCACGCGTAGTGACCTGGCAGCTTGAAAAAAATCTATTTCGATGCATCGGGGCCATTTTCTTCACCTATTCATTTGTATTTCATTCTAGAATTGAAACCTTGCAGAAAGAGGGGCTGAACAGCAAGGGTTTGGAGGAAATCAGCAAGAGAAGGAGATTTAACTTGGTTTTGGAAAGGAAATTGATAAGGTAAGATGAAAGGAAGTTGATTTA